>OZ035881.1:102002780-102100970 GCA_964034835.1 Muscina levida
GATCATGTGGTAATTGATAGCAGGCATGCAACTAGTGACCGGCCGGGGCATAGTGGTTCGGACACGCGACTACCATGCGGGAGTTCACAGGTTCAACTCCTGGCTCCAGTTATGTTAAAAAAAAAGAAAAAAAATTTCTTTAATTGTCGGCTCCCCTCGAATGTTGTCGACAGCAACTTCGCAGTATTAGTGTCGAGTCAATCGGCATGTCTAGTAAGAGCTTCTCAAACAGTGACGTTCGCATTCGTCGATAAACAAGTAGGTGCCGTTAGTTGTAAATCTAAAAATAGAAAGCGTGTTAATTCACAGCAACGCGAGAAGCTATCCCATACCTCATTCATGGGGTGTAAAGGGAAACTACGTTTTTTTTTTATACATCTAGTGTCATTGACGTGCGTGTGATCCGTGGTGCTAATATTGGCTCGCACCAAGTTGCGCACAAGATTGAGCAGAGCGAAAAACGTACGTTACAAAACACAAAGAAAGCTGGACATCGTGAAGCTGCAAACCCCAGAGATAGATACTGCCTACTCGAACCAGCTCTCCCAACTACGTTCTACGACACAAAGCCTCTACTTCTGACGTTCCCGATACACAGCGACAGTATATTGCGCATTTCATGGCAACCCGACTTCCATATACCCTCAACCTCAGTAAAACAACAAATTTTCTATTATATTGATATTATTACTCGATCTCTAAAGTGAGTGGTACCACACATGTACCACACATTTGTATGGGAGGTACCAGCAGGCGCGTGACTAGACTTCCAGTTTTTTTTCTCCAAAACTTTGTCCTGTTGGACAAAATTCAAAATTTGCGCAAGATCGTGTCGAGTGATATTGATATTATTACTCCGTCTCTAAAGTGTGATGTAACCCGTGCTGTTAGGAAACGGCACAAGGACACAATAAACCAGTAAAGAAATTTCAATCAGATAAACTGACTGATAAATACCATCACCCAATATGAGATAATATCAGTCTTGAGCCCGACTTCCATTTACCCTCAACCTCAGTAAAACAATAAATTTTCTCTTCTATTGATATTATAACTCGAACTCTAAAGTGGGCGGTATGGTACATTTGTATGGGTGGTACCTGAAGGGGCGTGGCTAGACTTTCAGTTTTTTATCTAAAACTTTATCCTGCTATAGCTTTACTAAATACAGAATTTGGGCGCGATCGCGTTAGGTCAATTAATAATATTAATCGATTTCTAAAGTGGGCGGTACCAGATGGGTATGGGAGTTATTAGTGGGGCGTGGCTCGACTTCCAGTTTTTTTCTCCAAAACTGTATTCTGCTATAGCTTTACCAAATAAAGAATTTGGATACGATAGCGTTGTATTTATTGATATTTTTACTCCATCTCTAAATTGGGCGGAAAGGTACATTTGTATGGGAGGTATATTTACTTAATATAGAATTTGGGCACAATCGCGTTAGATCTTTCAATTATATTAATCGATTTCCAAAGTGGGCGGTATCAGATGGGTATGGGAGGTACCAGTAGGGGCGTGGATAGACTTCCACTTTTTTCCTCAAAAACTTTATCCTACTAAAGCATTTCTAAATGAAGAATTTGGGTCCGATCACATTGGATTTATTGATATTATTACTCCATCTCTATAGTGGGCGGAAAGGTACATTTGTATTGGAGGTACCAGAAGGGGCGTGGCTATTTTTCCAAAACTTTATCCTGTTATAGCTTTACTAAAAACACAATTTGGGTACGATCCCGTTGGGTGTATTGATATTATTACTCGATTTCTAAAGTGGGCGGAATGATGCATTTGTATGGGACGTACCAGAAGGGCGGGGCCATGTTGCCCATTTGCAATACCGTAAGTAGTTTTGGGAAAATATTAACTCGTGCAAAATTTTAAAACATTTGGTTGCGTCTCTCGAAAGTTATCGTGCGCACCAGCCGGACAGCCAGACAGACAGACGGACAGACGTACATGGGTCTAAAGTGACTCCTTCTATGTGTTAGACTTTTGGGACGTATCAAATTATATATACCCTCATCCCTAAGGGCGATGGCATAAAAAGGCGGGGCAGAGGGATAGAGGAGTGGTCCGAAAACTTTGCCAGAAAGTAAAACCAAATGGCCACGATAAACGCCCCCCTCCTGTAAGGACAAAGATGGAAATCTAATTGTCAACGACGGCTTAGATTGCCCACCACCAAGTTAAGCCGAGGTAAAAAGAGCAATAATTGCGGCTGAAAAATAATAAAGCAGCCAGTGCCGACTGACTTCCGGCAGAGCTCTTTAAGTCCGGTGGCAAGAAGCTGGTAACGAGCATTCACCAACTCCTACGCACGGTTTGGCTTAATGAGTGCATGACCGATAATTGGAATCTAAGCGTATTATGTCCTGTGCTATAAAAAAGGTAAACAAGTGTGTGTTCCAACTACCGCCGGATCAGCCTTTTAACCGTCGCATATAAGGTCCTGCCGAGTGTGCTATGTGAAAGACTAAATCCAGTATTATCCAACCTGATCGGGCCTTATCATTGTGGCTTTAGACCTGGTAAATCAACAACTGAACAGAGATATTCACACTTCGGCAAATTCAGGAAAAGACCCAAGAAAAACAGAACAACAGAAAAACAGCAGGGACGTTACGGAGCCATTCTATATCAAACGAGGCCTAAAACAAGGCCTATCGTGTGACCTCTTCAATATAGTGATGGAGATGATAATGAGGAAAGCTGGAGTAAACACAAGTGGCACGATATTCAACAAAAGCCACATGCTACTACCGTACGCTGGTGACGTAGACATCATCGGTCGAAAACTGCGGGAGGTGACTGCAGCCTTCTTAGGTATACAGAAGGAATTAAAGAAAATGGGTCTAATGGTGAACCAGGACAAAACGATGTTTAGTTCCAACGAACAAAGAATTTACACGTTTGCAAATCTGCGTGAACATTGACAACTATAATTTCGAGGTGGTAGATAATCTACAATAATCTAGATAATCTATCTACCTATGCTCCGCCATAAACAAAACAAATAATGTCAGCCTCGAGATCCGGGGAAGAATCCTGCTAGCTAATAAATGCAACTACGAACTAAGCAAGCGATTTAATGACAAAGCCCTCTCTCGACAAAAAAATCCAGCTATACCAAACACTGATTCTACCTGGGTGGGTTGGGAGAGCGGATGAATCGGTTCTGGCAGTATTCTAAAGAAAAATACTCTGTAAAATATATGGGCCTGAGCAACGTTAACGTACAGTATCGGCGAAGTATGAATAATGAACTGTACGAGCTGTACACTGGCATTGGCGTGGCCGGATGCATTAACGTGCAGCGGTTGCGTCGCAAAGACCAGGTTACTGAGAACCTTTCAAAACTTGGTGTAACAAACTGGAGAAGAAGCGCAGAAAATCGAAGCGCTTATAATAATTTTCTACGTGTGGTATATAAACCAATAGGATTGCAAAGAAATGTCAGCTAAACGATATGCGCCTCGTTTCGATTGGATATCTAATGACGTTACAAGTATTATTTAGTATTAATTATACTATTTCGGGGGTGTAATAGGAAGCACTGTGATGTCCTCAAATTGTCTTCAGACAAAAAACTGAGGGGAGAACACATAAACCTTTTTCGCCATATAGAGCGACCCTATCTAAAAAGACATATCAAGTAGTTTCCTTGATATCCTGGAGTTTCCTCATCCGTCCTCATGACATGGCCTAGCCAGCGTAATCGTTGCACTTTGAATCGCATGACCACCGCAATGTCGTGGTATAACTCGTACAGCTCATGGTTCATCCGAAACCTGAATTCGCCGTTTACGCAAATTGGTCCATATATTTTGCGGAATTTTTTTTCTCTAAAACACCGCCGGAGGAGCTGCATTCACCTGTGTAAGCATCCAAGATTCAGAGACATACAGCAGGAGCGGTAGTATTAGTAATTGGTACAGTTGGACTTTGCTGGTTAGAGATAAGATGGTATGTAAGAAGTGCTCGCGTAACTCGTAAAGAAACACCTGTTGGCGAACACTATTCTCCGTTTTAGATTAATTTATCCCAGATGAGACTATCGAAGGCAGCTTTGTAAACGACAAAGAGGTGGTAAGTGTCGATTTGCTTCTCGTGGGTTTTCTCCACAATCTGCCGTAAAGTAAATATCTGATACGTCGTGGATTTGCCTGGTCTAAAGCCGGGATACGGTAGTTTTTTTTTCAGCTTGGCTCGGAGGGCGACATTCGATGTTATCGTTTCGGATTGTTACAAAGTCTTCAGCAACCGAGTTTTCAGACATCAATAGGGACCGGCAGCGGCATGATGGTTAGAACACGCGACTACCATGCGGGAGATCCCGGGTTCGATTCCCGCCTTCAGTCATCTACATTTTTCTTTCATTCCCGGCCCCCTCGATGTTGTCGACAGCAACGACAGCATAAGTGTCGAGTCAATCGGCATGTCTAGTAAAAGCTTCTCAAACAGTAACGTTCGCATTCTTCGATAAACAAGTAGGTGCCGTTAGCTGTTCCTTTATTCATCAATGGACTCATTATTCCTTCAGCCCTCCTTTTTTCGCCTGAAAAGTCGAGTCGCCTTCCGCCTCTTCTCCCTGTCCTTTTCTGAACAGCTAGAATTGCCATTGGCTGCAGTTTTGCCCTGTATGCAGAATCTTGTACCCGGGTGGCATTGCGACATTCGTCATAGTATCAGGTATTATCGTTTTAGGGATTTGCAATACAGACCGCGCAGTCCTTTCCACCCAGTGTGCAATATATTGACATTGCGCGCTAGTATTTTCGGGAGTTGGAGTAGTTGAGTGAGTTGGTTGGAATGGGCACTGACTATCTTAGTGGTCTGCAGTTTAGCGATGTCCAGCTTTCTTTGTGCCTGATAACGCAGGGTTTTCGTCCTGCTTAGCCCAGTACGCACCTTCACTGCAGTAAGGTGGTGATCCGAGTTGATGTTCGCACCCCTGAGGACTCGTACGACTCGGAAAATATCCTCATCCTCAACCCCCGAGCATCCATATTCAATCCACCAGATTTCCTGCATAGCTGTAATGTCAGTCTTATACTCTTCGATGTCTGGTCTGTATAAAGTTCTAAGACTCCAAGTACATATTCTCAAATCATGGTCCTTAAAATGTTTGCACCTACTTGTTAATCGACGAATGCGAACGTCGCTGTTTAAGAAACTTCTACTTGACATGCCGATTGACACGACAATGAAAGAAAAATCTAGATGACTGGAGGCGGTAATCAAACCCGAGATCTCTCGCATGATGGTCGGGTGTTCTAACCATCATGCCATGCCGGCTCCATTTTGATGAATTCGTTCAAAATAACGTGTTAACACAAAGTCACGTGAAAATTTACCAAACATCTCCTTAATAATTGAACTACCTCAATGGACGCTTATCTATATATTTTTCCACTTTTCGTTTCACTTTACTTGCGTACATAAATAAAAATTCAACATTACATTGGCACCTTATTTTTAGAATTTATTCCGCCTTTAATGGCACTAACGTACTTTGATATACATTCCAGTTGACAACAGTAATATACCGCCCATACCACCACCTCTCAACTCCACTTGTATAAAGAACCACCGAAACGTTCAATATCAATTCCGTAAATGCTGATTTTCCATTTATCGTTGACATTTATTTATGCGAATGGTTCTGGTTGTGTTTTTAAAGCCATTCATTTGATTTCATTCGGCTGTCCTCTGTATTCACAGATTTTCCACTCATTGTCACTGCCTTTTCGTGGAGGGTGGGCTTGGCATTCACTCTTTTAGTAAGCAGGATTCCTTTAAAATTTGCATAATTTATGACGAAGCAAAATAGCATCATTTCTGACTGTCACCGTTTGGAGTGTAAATAACCTTTTTTAGATGTGCATTCGTAAATACAACTCAGATATTTCCATTCGCTGTTTATTTCGTAACATAGCTTTGAAACAAAAAATCGCATTCGATTGGAAATGCACAGAATATTTATGAATTTGATTGCAGCAGTCGAAACTTTAAAGTTTTATTTTGTGAAATATTTTTAGAATGTTGTGGGTAGATGAATGTCAAATTGCGTTGGTTAAATTTTTGTGGATGTATAGAAGTCAACTCGTAATGACACGCTTTTCAGTATAATTTGCTTCGTCGAAGCATTGATATCCGGCGAATTGCTAAAACATTAACAAAATATTTTTTTTTCGTTATGAACTCTATTACGAAAAGTTTTGAATTTTTCTTAGTGGCGGGCAATCAAAGCCATCGTCGATGGCGAATCAGCAATTGGTTATTATTATCCGTCAGCAGATTTCCGTCCATGTACTTACAGGTAGAATTTTCGGGCTTTCTATATATCTCTGTACCTCTCTATATCCTCCTCGAGTAATGGAGACCCAGGTCCCTTGATTAGATCAGACTCACATTCTTATGTGCATCAAGAGTCCTTTCGGTTAAAACAAAATTAAATGAGACTACATAGCACCGCAAAAAATACGTGCATTGTAACGCGTTGGTTGCTTTCGTAATGGGATAAGATCACTTTATGGAACATTGCATATAATTACGGTTCGTTGAAACTTAAGCTGGCGATCGACTAGTATAAGCAAAACTAGACAGAGAGTGCTGATTCTCTGACCAATGTTGGTAATTATATTAAGGTAGCCCAGACGAGGTGTTGTTTGTGAACAGAAAAATTTGAATTGAGCTTTATAGTTGGTTCTAAAGAGTCGTTTTATCATTGACTCGAAGTGTATGGTACATGGCCTTGGCCAGGTCTTAGAACCTGATACGATAATAAAGATCGATAAATGTTCGGAGAAGTAGAGTCCAAAGACGTTTAAAAGTTGGAATTACTGCAGATGATATTGATGTGAGTAATGGAGTACTTGAGTCCAAAGACATTGTCAACATATTTTGATACACAGATGGTTCATCCAGCCAGTCTTATGGGGAACTTTGTTCCATCTTCCTGGGCAGATTTGTAAATTAGCACTCTATCGATTATTGGGTATTGAACTATTGTAGAGACGGTTTACAAATTCCTGATGCAATTTGTGTTTCATTTTGCTATTTCTTTACCACCTGGTAAAATGGCGTTTGGAATCAGCAATATACTGCCACGGCTTATCACGAACGTCAGCAGTAGAGGTGTTGTGTCGTAGATGCTGTAAGAGCTGGTTGGATTAGCTAGTGGCTATCTCTGGGGTTATCAGCTTTGCGTTTTACAGCTTTATTTTTGCTTGATTACGTTTTTCGCTTGACACGCCACTATGGCGCGGATTGTCCACCACCGAGACAAATCCAAATCAGTACGGCAATTGCACGGTTTAAAAAAAATAAAGCTGCGGGAGTCGATGGACTGCTGGCAGAGCTTTTTAATGCCGGTAACATGCAAGCACTAGCGCATAAACACGATTTGGCACAAGAAGTGCATGGCCGATGATTGGAATCTGAGTTTTCTATGTCCTGTTCTTAAGAACGGCGATCCAAGTGTGTGTACCAAATATCGGTGCAGCAGCCTTTTCCCCATCCCTGATCGGACCTTTTTGGTGTGGCTTTAGACCTGGTAAATCCACGACCTACCAGATATTCACACTAAGACAAATCCTGGAGAAGACCCAAAAAATGCAGATCGTGTTATAACATCCTACCAATATGAAAGTAACAAGTTACCGTTCGAATAAATATTCACATTGCACCACTGTGCAATATCATATTCATATATATTGTATGTAAACAATTGTCAAAAGACCGCACCCTAATATATTTAACATTAATGTAATACGATCATCTATCCATCTATGTATACAAAAACCAAATCATATTTCATGAAATATGATTTGACTAAATTATGTTTAAGCAAAGCAAATGTATATCAAAGCATTGCATACAATAATTGAAGTAACAATAAAGCAGAGTTTAATTAACCGTCAAACCAAACGTACGTGTTTTCCTCTCGATCAGTTGGTGCTGGAATTAATTCATAATTTCGTTAAGAGTTTTCTAGAACCACCACTGAAAAAATAGTGTTAGGAGAAACTCATAATTATTTAAGAGTTCCCTATTATAACGCTATTAAAATTGGCGCAGTCGGTAGGATAGTCGCCAACGGTATTAAAAAGAACATCCGCGAAAAGTGAAAGTTTTTAACCTACGAAGTGACTATCCGCAAATAACAACTTACACTCTAAGTGAAAGAAAATCCTGTGAAAAAGGAAGTGAACCCCATTGAAAGGGGAACAAACAAAAACGTTGTAAATCCAGTGGAAGAAAAAATCTACGAACAAGAACCATGGCGCTAAACGCATCAAACGCAGGTTTGGCAGCAGCAGCTGGACAAGGAAGAGTGCTGGACTTGAATCCTCTAAAGTATCTTGAAAAGATACAAGCATTCGATGGAAGAAAAGAGGATCTTTCAACATTCTGTATGAATGTTGACGATATCATTCCAACTCTAACACAATACAACGAACAGGCACAACGAATGTGCATAAACATCGTCAAAAGCAAATTGACTGGAAAGGCGAGAAGAGTAATGGAGATTCATCCACATCTAAACAACTGGACAGATATCAAGGACATGCTGGAAACAAATTTTGGAGGGTTCCAAACAGCAGACCAATTATACGAAGATTTAAGAGCAGCCCAATATAGAGGGAGCACCATCGATTTCTACAACTATATCCAACATAAATTAGCCTTGCTAAACCAAAAAAGCAGGCAAGAAGATAAAATCAACGACGTCGGAAGAAATATAGAGACGGCTTTAAAGATATTCATTACACGGTTACCTGTGTACATGAGAACGGTTCTATGTGCGCTTAAGCCTACAACAATGGGTGAAGCCATCCATGAACTTAGCCAGTCTGGGTTCTTAAACGAAGAAAGGAAGCCCAAATCAGAAGGAAATAATCAACAGAAACAACAACATCAACAACAAGAACAGAAACAACAAAATAAACAACAATATCAACAGCAACAGCAGAAACAACAACATCACCAACAACATCATCAACAACATCAATATCAGCAATGGCAACAACGACCAGTACAACAGCAAGGACAGCAAAAGCAACAGTATCAGCAGTGGCAACAACGACCAGCACAACAGCAAGGACAACAATATCAGCAGCAGCAAAGGCCAGAACCAATGGAACTTGGAACCTCCCAGACGAGGGAGAACAATTATCAACACGGTTGCAGCAGTTGTATGAATGGTATTAATATTAATTCTGACACTTTTACCAATATAAATAAAAATGAAAATCTTAATGAGAATAATGAACAATATTCAGAGAAAAGTATTAATTGTGAATCAGTAGAGAAAGGAAATTTTCGGCAAACGGCCTCAGGAAGTACGGACTTCCCTATATACTGCTTAGAGGACGAAATAGACAACTTAGATTATTGATAGATAGTGGTTCGACAGAAAATTTTTTAAACTTTGATCAGTGTCCTCCCCAATTCATTAGACGAATATCAGAACCAATAACAATAAAATCGGTTTCAGGAAAATTTTCAGTAACCCACGAGGGACTGATTCCTAAAAAATCATTAAGGATTCCATTAAAAAACGACACTGTGTTTGGACTGTTTAAATTTCACGAATTTTTTGATGGCATTTTGGGACATCACACTCTCAGACAAAATAATACAATAATAGACTATTCCAAAAATATAATAGTCATAAATGACAAACAATTTAAGATATATTATCAGGGCGAAAACGAAGATAAATTGTTAAATACTACGGAAATTCTTAGAAAACCGAATCCAAATAAGGTCGATGGAATTAAAAAACAACCATTACCCAAGACAGTCAAAGAAATCCAGAGTTTTTTAGAACTCAGTGGATATAATAGAAAATTCATTCCTGACTATGCGAAAATAGCTAAACCAATGACACTGCGCTTAAAGAAGAATTCTGTCATTAACGTGAATGACAAGGATTATAATCAATCCTTTGAAAAACTGAAAGCGATACTCATGTCGGATATGGTTTTAAGATACCCAAATTTTGACGAAACTTTTCAATTGACTACGGACGCGAGCAACTATGCTCTAGGTGCTGTGTTATCACAGTCACAAGGACCGATAGCTTTCGTATCTAGAACATTAAATAGACACGAAATAAATTATTCAACAATTGAAAAGGAGTTACTAGCCATAGTATGGGCAGTAAAACAATTTAGACACTACCTTTATGGGAGAAAGTTTCTACTAAAGACAGATCACAAACCCTTGGTATGGTTAGCTTACCTCAAGGAACCAAATTCCAAACTTATACGTTGGAAAATAAAGCTAAATGAATACGAATTCGATATTCAACACGTTGAAGGTATAGAAAATAAAGTTGCTGATGCACTTTCACGAATTAGGGAAACAAATGTCAATGAACAAATTAAGACTCACACTTGCACTGTATGTAAGAAATCATACAAAGCTAGGAGAGGATTATTACGTCATTTAAAGACTCACGGTGACAGACAAAGCAGAACTTGTAAAATATGCAAGGCATTGCTGGCACATAAAAGCACATTAACCCTTATCCTGTACTTAAAAAAAATTACGTATACTGTATTTATGGGTCAATTTTGCCCAGTACATATTTATTTGAATATTTAAATTTTTTGAAATAGATCGACCGTTTTTAAGAGGAATTATGCTATTATAATGATTTTTGCACACAAACATTGCACATTTGGAACATTTTATGAGTATTTTGTACGTTTTGAACATTTGGGGTATACATAGCAACGGTCGCTTGTATGGTTGGTCTTTTGCAGTTCACTTGTTGTGGCAGGATTTAAACTGCGTACGATTGGTTTAGCTGAATTGCTGGAAGAAATATTATCTCGCTGAGATATTTCCTGTTAAACATGAGACCTGCCTAATTCTTTCAAAAATATAAGACGTCAGAAATTATTTTTCTTATTCCAGTCTTGATTTATTGAAGTAAATAAATAATAAGTGTTATATTTTGTAATGTCCAATATCTTGTGGAATATTGTTGAGAGTCATCGATTAGACCTGCGCCTGCAAGTGCAATTTCTGGCCAATTTATTTATCAATAACTGACTTCGTGTCATGGCGTTAGTATGATATAATGTGCTTACTAAAATAACAAACCTATTTTGCTTGTGTACGAGAACAAATACGAAAATGGTTGTCTTATTTTCTTTATCGAGAAGAATTGAGAAAAGTTTTCTGGTATATTTCTGGTATATTACTGTCCAATTTTATTAGCAGGAGGTACGTTTTATTTTTTCGGACTGGAGAACCATAGTAAGGTTTCGTTTGAGTAGTTAATTTCGAAATCCTTAGGATGTAAGCAAATTGTTGTATATAACTTTTCGACATTTTAATTCCTAATCTAAACTTAATACAAAATAATGCAAATATCTTCTTCCGGCTTACAGTTTACAACTTTATGTGTTTATATTTGCTTGCAACAACCATGTATAATTTATCTGAACGTCACATTGAGCCCGGATTCTTATCCCATATTTGCCGGGTATAGAGAGTATATATTCTATGAAAGGGCTACGTTCACGGTATGTAACTTATTGTTCACCTACGGTCGTACTTTCGCCAGGAATAACACATTATTCTAAAATGTCCTTCCCAGCGATACCAAAAGTCACTTATAAGAGCTAGTTTATCTCGCGGTTGTCTAAATGTCTGTCTGACTTTTTGTCAAAAGGAGAACACGGAGTACATTCTGAAATCGTTGCCTTCGATATTGGCCTGCCCTCCTTATCATCTCTCAATCTTACTACCCGCACCACGAGATCGAAATACATACGAGCTTAGAGAAGAACGCCCAAACATGTATGTTGAAATTTAGTCTACCAGAATCCAGTTTTCTTGAAAACTGAATGGATATGATAACTGTTGAAGAAATTCAAAGCTAATATATTTGACTTAGATATGCCTAAATCGCTATAAAAGTAAAACATAGTTAAAAATTTCATTGATATTTGTATTGGGCAATATTGACCCATAAATGCAGTATCTGTAACTTTGTTCGTAGAGCACATCCAAAAAGAGTATTTAACTTAATTGAACTTTTAAGACCAAATTTAGGCCAAAAAAATAATTGTCAGAAAATTTCACGAATCAGTTTTCAGAACGGCCAAAGTTATAAGAAGTCAAAAACGGTTTGGGCAATTTTGACCCATTAATACAGGATAAGGGTTAAGGAAACATTATAAAAATAAGCACAAGCTTAATGAACAAGAAATCATTGATTTAATGACGGAAATTAGGAGCCAATCTCCTGTACCTACGGTACATTCGGCCAAAGAAGATAGCACGGATTATTTCCAAATTTCGGAAAATCCGCTACAAACTTTTAAATATCAAATAATAATAAAACCAGACAATGAAGACAAAATAATTAAGGAAACGATATTTGGAAAAAACAGAATAACTTATCATTACAAGAAGTTGACGTCTCAGTTAATAATGAAAATATTATTAGATGCAGCCACTCATGATAATGTCGGTTTATATTGCGAAAATATAAACAATTTAGTTCAAATTCAAACAGAATATAAAAAATGGAACGAACATCCAAATAATATGAAGATCATGAATATAAAATTAACTACAAAATTGTATATTGATGCGAAATATGAGGAATTGCTAGAGAAAATAGCTAAGCATCATATATTTGATAATAATCATCCTGGGATAGAAAAAACCTACCAGGAATTAAAGAAAGAAATTTATTATCCAAATTTAAAGAAAGAAATAACCAAATTCATAAATAATTGCTTAGTTTGTAATTTTAAGATAGAAAGAAACCCTATTAAGCTTCCCTTTGAAAAAACAGAAACTCCAAATGGACCCCATGAACATTACCATGCAGACATATATTATTTAGGCGAACAAGTCCGGTATATTTCGGTAATAGATAAATTTTCTAAATACGCCGCGATAGAGGAAATACCCGACAAAACATCATTAGAACTTGTAAAGGCATTCACAAAACTATTTTTATATATGAAGACCCCAAAAAAATTGACTGTAGACAACGAATCAGCTTTTAAGACCCCACTATTTACAGACTTTTTAGACAAAAAAGGAATACAATATCATTTCACTACCCCCATGAGACATACAGGAAATTCGGACGTAGAAAGGTTTCATAGTTCATTAAATGAACACATACGTATTTTAAAAGTTCGAGAAGAAAATTTAGATATAGCCTATAATATTGATTTACCCTATCAAGCTTTAGAAGCTTACAATAACTCTATACATTTAACCACGGGAGAAAAACCCATAAATTTACATTTTAGGTCAGACATAGAATTGGAAGAAATATACGATAGAATAGAGTTAAAAAAGGAAAAAATGTTGGAATATAGAAATAGGGATAGAAGTGACAAAGAAATTAATAAGAATTTTTCGAAATATGAAAAAACGGACAAACTGACTAGTAAGGTTAAGAAATGTAAAGCTCAAGAAATAGATGACAGAAAATATAGATGACAGAAAATATAAGAAAAATGAAAAGACTACATTACATAAGGACCAATTTATTAAAAGTAAAAATCTTTCTAGATCTCTGGAAGTTCTTGTTGATGACAATATTGACGATCTCTCCAGTATTGGCTCAGAAGCTAATAGTGACTGACTTAAATGAAGGAAACGGATACACCATAATTCAACTAGGAGACAAGGAACTGATACAAAATTATACAAAGATTTTGCATATATTCAAACCAGACCAGTATCTAGGATACCTAACACAATTAGAAGAAGAAATAATGATAACTGGCGACCCTTATTTAATACACCAAGTAAAACATACTAAAACGCAACTTACCAGTTTAATGCCGAAATACCGACAGAAAAGAGGACTCATAAATATTTTTGGAACTGGACTAAAGTATCTTTTTGGGACAATGGACAGTACCGACAAAGAAGAAATTGAAGATAAACTAAGATTAATATCAACTAATAATCACGATTTAATACAGAAATCAAATAGCCAAGTACACATTAACTCGCACTTTGATCAGCAATTAAACAATCTCACTATCCTTAGGAATGAACAGACAGAATTAATAAAGCATCAATCCAGTTTATTGAACGTGACCCTGACGGAGTTTGTGACAGTTAGCTTGAAATATGAATTAGATCATTTAGAAAAAATAATCGAACAGGTCAGAGAATTATTATTAGCAGCAAAATTAAATACACTTACAAGAGACATATTTACAGACCAGGAAATTGAAGATTTTAACATAACCATTACTAAATTAGAAAATGTCGAATTAAAAGTGGCCACCAAGGCTAAAGATATTATATTCATTATTATAATACCAAATTTTAACCATGATATATATAAGGAATTAATTATTCAACCTGTACCAAATAAGAATAATAAACAACTAGTTTTAAGCAATTACAAATATCTTACCAAAAATAACGAAATATTCGAAAATGTTAACAAAATAAAAGATCTAAAGAAAATAGATAATCAGTGCATACAAAATATATTCAGCAAGAAAACTATGTATTGTTTTTATGAAGAAAATACAAAAACTGAAATAATTGAAATTGGCATAAATGTTTTGGTAGTTATAAATATAAATCAAAATGTAACCCATAATTGTAATGAATTCCCAATAGAACTAAAAGGGCACTATCTAATATATATTGAAAATTGTAAAATTCTGATAGACAAGTGGTATGGTAAAAACCTCTACCAGGAAACTATTATTGTTCCAAATCCAATAAGAAAAATTGAAATCTTGAATAAAACCAATGTATCTTTAAAAGAACTGAATTATAGCCATATTGAAAATACACACAAGATAAATGATTTAACATACCAACAAAGAATTCAAAGTTATGTAATATATATTTTAGTTACTATAATATTAACATTAATTTTTGTATTAATTATTACCGCCTGTTTAACCAAATCGGACAATAATAATCACACACCAATACCATTGAATGTCCCTCCAATCCGTTCAGGATGTGAGGTCCAATCTAAGTCCGGGGGTGTTATAACATCCTACCAATATGAAAGTAACAAGTTACCGTTCGAATAAATATTCACATTGCACCACTGTGCAATATCATATTCATATATATTGTATGTAAACAATTGTCAAAAGACCGCACCCTAATATATTTAACATTAATGTAATACGATCATCTATCCATCTATGTATACAAAAACCAAATCATATTTCATGAAATATGATTTGACTAAATTATGTTTAAGCAAAGCAAATGTATATCAAAGTATTGCATACAATAATTGAAGTAACAATAAAGCAGAGTTTAATTAACCGTCAAACCAAACGTACGTGTTTTCCTCTCGATCAGTTGGTGCTGGAATTAATTCATAATTTCGTTAAGAGTTTTCTAGAACCACCACTGAAAAAATAGTGTTAGGAGAAACTCATAATTATTTAAGAGTTCCCTATTATAACGCTATTAAAATTCCTGGCTACATTTGGTTGTGATTGGATAAAGGGGCGTGGCACCGCCCATACAACTTCAAAATCGAAAGGGCTATATCTCATGAACTATCAGAGGTATGAAGATGAGATTTGGTATATATGTTGTTGAAACATTAATAATTACAGGCAGGGTGGAAGTAGGCGGTGCCACGCCCCCTTTTCAAAAATCGCTCTGACGGCTTTTCTAATAGACCGATTAATACCATTTTCACAAATGGTACTGTTGACCTGTAGATAGTTCCTGGCTACATTTGGTTGTGATTGGATAAAGGGGCGTGGCACCGCCCATAAAACTTGAAAATTAAAAGGGCTATATCTCATGAACTATCAGAGGTATGAAGATGAGATTTCATATAACTGTTGTTGGAGCAGTATTAATTACAGTCAGGGTGGAAGTGGGCGTTGCTACGCCCCCTTTTCAAAGATCGCTCTGACAGTTTTTCCAATAGACCGATTGATACGAACATTTTTCAATGTGGTACTGATGACCTGTTGATAGTCCATGGCTATACTTGGTTGTGATTGGATGAAGGATAGTTGTACTTCCCACACAATTTTAAATGGGTTATCTTATGAACTACCAGAGGTTCAAAGATGAGATATGTTATTTATTTTGTTGGTACATTATGAAACAGGGCCAGGGTGGAAGTGGGCTGTGCCACGCCCCTTTTTAAATAAACCGTTATAACTAAATTAACACAAAATATTGCAGTTCGCCTAGAGATATGAATTGGATTTTAACACGAAATTGGTAAATAGTGCCGAGGCGCTGCTCACGCACGTCAATATTTGACTAGGTAACTGTATCAAACAATTGTCACAAAATCATCCATCTGATCAGCTAATACGCAATACTATGGATCGACAACATTTCTGATAATATTTATTCAAATCAAGCGTGTACCATGCGTACAGAAGAAGCCATAGAAATAGCCGGTGGACGAACAATTGATTTTTTATATTTATCATGTCATTGCAAAACATTCGGAGGAGAAATGGTTCCATACATGCCATATAGCGCATGAGATCATCACTTTGCTAAGCCAAACATTTGGTGGCCGAATTATCTCAAGACATGGTAATACGAGTATATTATACAAAAATAGTATGAGCTTAAGTCTTGATCAGTTGGAGAACAAGAAATAGAAGTGATTTTTATGGCAAAATACTTTGGTACACATACAGTTCTCGAAAATAAATGCATGAATCTTCAAACGAAATTTTCATTTGTGGTCAATGGGCGGAGAAGGCATGCCAAATGTGTTTTTTACGCCCACAGACAGTAACCAGTACAACACATAAAAATACAAATTTATTTTTGATATTTAGCGAATGTCTGTTTCCGATCGGCAGTATAGAAATAAATTTGATGATGAACTTTTTACGATCGTCATAGAGCCTAAGATAGTTAGTATTTAAAAAAAAGGTGTCCATAGTTAACTTCCATGTTAAGGAGTTACTTGAAATTAGTTACATAAGTTACTTAACTCAACATATTATTTTCGTTTTAAAAGTACTTTGTATGTAAGATCTACAAATAAATAAATTTGCGTTTACACTTAGAGCAGTTAGAAATGTGAATTATATTATAAGTTAATATGCAATAGCGAAGCATTGCCGGGCCCACTAGTATTTCATATAAGAAGTTAGGATTATAGTATACTAGCAAATTTTTGCCCTAAAAACATTATGTTTTAAAAATTCTTGTTCATTAAAATAAACAATTTTTTTACTATAGTCTTTTGTGTGGAAATGAATAGTTTCATAACACCTAACCACCTATCACGCCAATAACATCTGCCACTGACTTCCCTTTAAATTTCTTTAAGCTCTCAGTATTGGCCGCACACTCTCGCTGTCATTAATCATATTAAAAGCCTTGGTATTTTGCGCGTCTGGCATTCAAAATAAACCGAAACCACGATGGAAAACATTTCATATTGTCTTGCTGATTTCGTTGCCAGTTCGCTCTCTCTCTCTCTCTCTCTGCCTTTCAAAGAACTACATGCCGGATAGTATGTGCAGGTATTCAATGCGTATGATTAATATTATTATATTTTCCCCGGACTCACACAAACATGGGCTAACCCAAGCGCACTGGCAAACACATTCATATACATACAATAGAATTATGGCATTATGCCATTTATGTTTGGCGGTTTACTTCACTGACTTGTTGGCCATTTGTTTGGGTATCATGGTGGCAGTTTTTTATAGTATGACGACTATTTTTGCTTTATTTAATAAATTCATATCACGTTTGCATTTGTTTCAGAGACTATTGCTGCCCGTCCCAATGGCGCTTTCATTGTGGTGTGTGACCATTGTAATCCATAGAGAACGCTTAATGTTTTAATGAAAAAGTTGTTGAAAGCAAAAGAGTTTCATGCTTGGGCATTTGTTTTTTTTTTGTGTGTTTTTGTTGGCTTAAAAGGAAGCGGAAATGTTTAATCTCATATTTTGGCAGCATTTTTGCGATAACTTTAAGTAGGATTTAGAAATGTTGACACCATTCCAAATAATAATATCAGTTAGCGGAAATGTGGGTAGGTGTACAGAGATGGAAATTAACGCAAAAAAATAAGCTCGCATGTTACGACAAAGTAGTTAACCCTTTGAACCCCACATTTTTGTCTGTGTATCGAAAATTTTGTTTTTAGTTTTTATCTTCATATATCTGTCTCAGAAGTGTTCATACAAAATTTGGGGACATTTCGACCCCCCGTTTTGGAGCTAGAGAAAGTTGCTTGTAGGCAACTTTGGCCCATTTTGGTATACGAAAAATGGACAACTAAGATATTTGATGTATGAAAAGTTTGATATTTTTATTATTTTATGTTTTTATAATAAAAAAACTAGTAATCACTATTGGAATTTTTTCAATTATGATTTAGAACAAAACACTTCTCTTTAACACTTCAATTCCGAATAACTAAATTATGCTGATCGCTCTGCACAAAAAATAGAATCAAATCAAATGGTAACGGTAAATTTGTATTATTTGTTTTACACTCTCTTCTTTACACATTAACCCAGTGGTGCCTGCAAAAATTTAAAAGATAATGCAATCGTGGTCTTTGTGGTTTAATGACAAACACGTGAATGCTCTCAGGCAACATTGGGGCTGAAAGGGTTAACAAGTACCGAATATTAAAAACCCTTTTGAGTTGAATCGTTAAGTTTATGGTTGTATATGTAAACATTTTAGTACGTTCATACTTGATTCATGTACAGAACGGGAAATGCACAACAAATTGGGCTTCAATTAGGTACACATCTTGGTTCAATTCATTACAGCTCTTGATTAAATCAAGTACAGATCCGGCTTTAATCAAGACAATAGCGCCTTTAATTCCGTATTTGAATCAAGAAAATAAATACATGGTTTTAGAAAAACCATGTACTTTTGACACCGCTTTGTCTTTATTGAAGTAATATTTTCTCTATTTTTGTTGGTTCGATGTAGAGTTTGCATAACAAACGATCGCCTAACAAAATGGCACAACTATCGTTCGGGTAACCTGGGTTTAATTTCGTGAATCTAAAAATAATATCATGTTAATTCACAACAACGCGAGAAGTTATTCCATACCGCATTCATGTGGTTTAAAGGAAAATTACTTTTTTTTAAGTTATCTTCCAGGAAACCTTTGAATTTATCCGTACAATGATCCTATTTTGGCCAAGATGAAAGGAATTTTTTTTTCACTACCTAACTCAGAGTAATGGGGTGTGGATACGTCTTTGTTGACCGAGGTATACCATTGATGTACAAACAAATTACCTGGCCTACTAATCAGTATCTGTTGTTCCGCATCTTATCAGTACATAGACAAATATTGGGCCTTCCGCATTGTTGGGCGGTTAAGACGATTATTGATACTAGACTCGTTTTTTGTGAAGAATGCTTTAAGTTTTTAAAGTAAGAAATTTTTTAGGGATGTATCTATGTTATAGGAAGATAACAGCATCTTAGAAGACCTCTTAAAACTAGTTTGTGAAGGACTTTTATTTGAGAAGACAACCTATTATTTTAACATAGATTGGGATAGAGAAAGAAGAGAAAAACCCAACAATCGTCTTGGTACATTCTTGGAATGCACTGCATTAAACCTATGAAGCTAATTACTCCGACTAAGAAGAGAGACACTGGGTCCTCTATATAACCCTCCTACAGCTAGAGCGGAACAGCTACAGAGCAGATGTTCCATCGTCTCGGACTCCTTCTCGTTCTCACACACACGGCAGTAGTCCGGTATGGAACTATCCATCCATTTGCATGTCAGGTGCCTGATATACCAGTGGCCAATTAGAATTCCACAGGCCAGTCTCAAATCACTCCTGCGATCTGGCAGTTATACGGTCGATCCTGGAGATTCAACGTCTCCTCGCTGTTTTCTGCATCCAATCCTCCACTAAGCTAAAAATGTAACAAGTGGGAGGGTAAAGACCTCAAAGAAAGCATGATCAGACATAGTACAGCCTCCTCTTGCCAATAAGTCTTATGATTCATTACCTGGGCCCAACAGAGCTTTAGTTCATCCTACTTTTACTTACAGTTCCTTTACAACTGCCAATCGCCAGCCTCAGTCTAAAAGCCCCTCGGGCAATAGGAATATCACACTCAGTCATGGCAAATAGTTTTTGTGGTGTAGGAATGTTAAAAGATCGTGTGTCTGGCTGCATTTCTTTAGTAAAAACCAGATCACACTGCTCACCGAAAAGTAAAAGAAAATTGAATACTGTGTATAATAGTATCATACGCAATGTTTTTGGCCTAAGAAGATATGACCATTAGACCGGGTCGCGAAAAAAAATATCCAAAGTCGAGGGCAAATATTAAAGATCACCTCGAGACAACTTAAAAAACAAATTTTTTTTCCTCCCCCACCCCCCGGAAAAACAGCCAAAATCGTTTTTTCATCACTGTTTCTTTGTTTGTGGCTCAATCGTTAAATCAAAGGCATCGGTGTATAGGTTTCGACGAGTACTACATTTGTCCTATAGATGTCGCTGACATACGGCATCATCTTGTAATAATGGTCTCATTTAGAGCAATTTCTACCCCTAAAAATTCAAAATTTTTTTACCTAGGATTAAAGCCCTTTAAAAACCAAGAACATTTTGCTTTGGAAGTATACAGTTTTATTCAAAAACAAAAAAGTTACGTATGAAAAGATGTATTTACAGCATCAACACTAATATTTTTTTCTGTTGTTTGCATTATTATAGTAAATTATTGCATACTTCTAAGCGATATCGAAAAAAATTAAATACAAGTTATTGCATAGTTTTTAGCGCAAACATTGTTTTTAAACATGCGGCTGAAGATATTCAGCGTTACCAATATTCAAGCAACGAAATTATAAAGATACGTGGTCCACAATGGAAGTATTAATAATAAAATAAAGACTTAATTTTGCACTTATATTCTTCCCATGCAACTTGCATCACTCAACATTTGTGCGAAATGTAAGTGGATCAGCGCTGGGAATGACTAATCGAAATGAAAAATATTGCCAAACTAGAAAGTAGTGAACGGACCTTAAATTGCGCCAATATTTGCTGTAATTACATACATATCTTTGCTCTTTTTGGGATTTTATTTGTAATAAAAATTATATTTCGTCGGTAACTAGATTAAAAATGAATTATCTCGAGAAAACTTTTAATTTTTTTTTCGATGTCGTTAAGACTTATGCAACAATTTGAGCTACAAAGTATAGAATCATTTTTATAAAAATTTTGTATCAGCGCTATAAAGTATGCAATAATTTGTGATAATAATACATACAACATAAAAAAATTTTTTTGTTGATGCTGTAAATACATCTTATCATTCGTAACTTTTTTGTTTTTGAATAAAACTGTATACTTCCAAAGCAAAATGTTCTTGGTTTTTAAAGGGCTTTAATCCTAGGTAAAAAAATTTTTAATTTTTAGGGGTAGAAATTGCTCTAAATGAGACCATTATTACAAGATGATGCCGTATGTCAGCGACATCTATAGGACAAATGTAGTACTCGTCGAAACCTATACACCGATGCCTTTGATTTAACGATTGAGCCACAAACAGAAAAGCAGTGATAAAATAACGATTTTGGCTGTTTTTCCGGGGGTGGGGGAGGAAAAAAACATTTTTTTTTTAAGTTGTCTCGAGTTGATCATTAATATTTGCCCTCGACTTTGGAGAAAAAAAATTTTTGTATGGGACCGACCCGGTCTAATGACCATATATCCGGTTATGTGAAACAGTTATTTGGAGTAACTTTTGACAACCTATTAAAATTAAAAGTGTTAATATTTTTGCATAAGATCATATATACACGCGTCCCAGAACATCTTTATATACATCTAAGATTCTCAATTCTTAATCGTGGAAGGAGACTAATTTTACCTATCCACCACTGTTTAATGTCCGAATGGCAATTTTACTTAAATGCTGCCCGTCTTTGGAATTCGCTTCCACATAGCACGCAAATGATAAGAGACGCAAAATTGTTCAGGAAAAGCATTATGGAAATATTGTCCGAAAGTTGATTACTTAAATTTTCTAAAAACAGATTTGAATTGTCTATAAACTGGTTGTCCAAAAACTTATTGTTTTTAAATATTGTTTCTAAAATATATAATATTTTATTTTATCTTTTTATTATGTTAGTTGTTCCCTTTATTATTAGCTATTGAATAACCTACTTTGCTCCATAATATTACATTTGTTTAAATATTTAATGCACAAATTTTTTCACTACACTTAATTTAATTAAATTATTTAACTTTTTAAATTATTTTTTGTTATTATTATTATTTTTTGTGGCACTTATTTAAATTTGCGACTTTATATTTGTTTATTTAACTCTGGCCAAATGCAAATTAAAACTTGTTAAAAATTATTTTGTAAACACTTCAAATTTGTCCTACTGTGTAAACGATAATACCATATTTGCAAACACTTATGCTTTTTTATATGTTATATGTTAATGTTTATATGTTATCTGTTTTTTTACTAACTTATTTATAATACTACTTATCTCAAAAACTGATTACAACTGTGTCTACAAATGCAATTCCAATACTGTAATATGAGACTTAGGTCTTGTGTGTAGGAAGACTAATAAATTACAAATTACAAATTACAAATCTGTTGATCAGTTGTTATTGTCCGTTAAAGGAGGATAAAGGAGAGGGATAGAAAAAGAAGACAACATCGTGGAAAACTCGAAATTATCTTAGCGCAGTTATCCATGGAAGGCACGGCATGAAAGCTACTAAATTGTCTATTCCGACTGAGGAGAGAGACTCTAGGTCATATATATATAAGTTGGTCCTCAATATCTTAACCTTCTACGGGCCAGAAAGGGTCAGCTATTAAGAAGATTTTCCATCGTTATGGAATCATCTGCGTCCTCACACGCACGTCAGTAGTCCGGTATGGAACAATCCCATCAGCTTGTCAGGTGCCTGATATTGCAGTGGTCAGTTAGAATTCCACTGACCAGTCTCAAATCACTCCTGCACAGAGCAACCGTGGAACTCGATCGTTACCTGCAATATTCGGCGATATAGATCCAACATGTGTCGGCTGTTTTCCAAATCCAATCCTCCACTAAGCCAAAACGGTAACAAATGGGCGGGTGAAAATCTTCCAGAAAGTCCCGATCAGGTGTAGTAAGACCTCCTCTTGCCAATAATTCTTATGATCACCTAACAGAGGCTGACATCTAAAACTGTAAGTATTGCTCGCTATTATTACAGTCTATCCACACAGTTGATTACACTATGTAACAAAAATAAAAAATTTCTCAGTCCTTGGGATGTAATTGTTATTTCCTAGTCTGTTATGTCTTAAAAGTATGGAAACCACCTAATATTCCTCGGAAACTTTGCTTTTGTGACTGTAACTTTCGCCTCAGAGAGCTTAGGGAATAAGTCTTGTGGGTACTTGAACGCTGAAGAATTTTTGTCGAGAGCTTTGACGAATTGCTTTATAAGACCCAGTTTGATGTGGAGTGGTGGCATCAGTACCTTCTGGGGGTCCACCAAGGGCTCCCACTTGACGTTGTTCCTCCACACTGTGAATTCAGTTCGTTGTTGTGGCCATTCACGCTTACTGTAGTGTGCACGCAGATAAGCGCTGCCATGGTCACAAAAGCAAAGTTATCTTGCGACAATAGCTGTTTTTCTATACTTTTGGGACCTAACTGACTAGGAAATAACAATTACAACCCAGGGACAAAAATCTTGTTATATAGTGTTATCCGTCTGCTAGTATCGATTCATATCCCATAACACCGTCCGCGTTTTCTGAATTGCCAGTACCATTTCTTGTAAAATACTGCATTCATTATGTAGCCCTAAAGAGAGACTTAGCTGCAGGTACTGTAAACACTAGCTTTTGTGCCATATTCCATCTATGATCCGTCAGTAAAGACAGAATCCACACGTTTCGTTAAAAAAATGAGTAACAGGTGGCAGATGAAAAGTTGTCATAACTCAAAAGCCGGAGAATATTCACATGACCTGGTGTGAATTGATGCCAATCGCCAACTTCCCTCAGTCTGATAGCCCCTTGGGCAGCAATAGTCCAGTTCCAGTAACCCACTTTGCAGTATAGCTCCACTAACACCATTTGGACTCTATTAAGCATTTGTCAGTAAAATCCTCTTATCTACACCATCCCACAAAACTAGACTACCGCATTATACAGCCACATTGTCACCTTCGGTCTGAGTATCCAGCTGTTACCTATAGAGTTCCGGGGCGCAGTGCAATAAAGCCATAGGTAATAAAGCCATATGACATTATTTCACCGCATTCGTCTCGCTCTGTTGTGTGTTCCTAGTACACCGCTTTGTTCTCCGATTTATAAACGGAAACAGAGATAGATAGAGTAGCGAGGCTGTTTATGCAGCTAGACTTGGGCACGCAAAACAAACATACTAGATACATTTTATTAAAAAAAATTGGATAGGTGAAATAATGCCACAATGGCTTCCATTGGGAAATAAGGCCATTTGGCTTTATTACCTATAGCTTAATTGCACGCCACAGAGTTCTGGCACGCATAAAGGACATTGAAACCCCTCATTAACCTCTCCTCGATATTCCTTGATCAATTTAGCTTATGATCGAGAACAACACCTAGGTACTTAACCTCCGCCACCCAGCAAAGCAAAAGTTCCGACGTATCGGACATCAGATATTTCTCTTACATTTCATCAGAAAATTTGCCGAAAATAAACGATATCGTCATAAATGCCTTCAGAAATAAAACCGAGTTTTTCTGCACACTCTTCCGAATTTTGAGCGCCAAGTCTGCACGTTCTCTAAATTGTTATACTCATTAAACGATTTTGTTTGCACATTCTCGAATGGGAGTTTTTTGTTCTTCTTCTTCCCACAAGTGAAACCTGTCGCTAGGGCATGTTTTGAAACCCTGTTTAGGAATTTCTAATACGGGTTTCTGTTGTTGTTGTTGTTTGTCAAGTGTGTTACGCATTCCAATGTGTTTTTCATCCCTATTATCAGTTAAAATTGTGCAATCAATAGATAAAGATGTGACGTCGCAAAAAGTGTGTAAAATATTTAAAGGTAAAATAAGAAAAGAAATGCTGCCTCGTCAGGCAATTAGAAAAAACGTGAAGAAAGACGCCGAAGTAAAAAAAAAAACAAAATAAGAAACAATAATTTTTGGAATTTTTGTGTAAATGGGATTTGTAAAAAACAGAAAACTAACAAAAATCTCTGTCGATTTTCGTACATTTATTCAAAATTCTGTCCGAAATTCTCACGAATTCTCATGAAAAAATTTCGTATACTGTCAGATATTTCTGGAAATTTTCGGATTATTTGCCAGAGTTACTTCAGAAAAATCCAAAAGTCCTATCGAAATTTCCCTTAGATATCTGACCGAATTCTGACCGAAAAGTCCGCACAAGTTTCGAAATTTCCCCAGACATTTCGGTCCGAATTCTTGTCAACCACCCATACAACTTTCTGACAGAATGCTGACAGAATTCGGCATCAGAATCGGCAACTTGTGTAGACTTTCTGTCAGAAATCTGACCGAATTCGGAGAAAATGGTTTGCTGGGCAGTTGCGTAAACATCATGCCCTAGTAGTTTTTTGTCTTTCAATTACACGGAACATACTACACTCTAAATCCACCGCTGCCAGCCTTGAAAAGCTGTACCGACAGTCCAATCGGCATTCCGTCGTCTTTGTGATCTTGTCACTTGCGCTGCCAACGAGAAATTTGCATATTTGCACCGCAATCAGCGTGTCCGCGACCAGAATTCCATATTGTCCTAACACTTGTTCCAAGATCTTTAGGCCGTACCTTTTGGTAGACTTTACGAGCATTACTTTTATCCCTGTACTTTTCGAAATCCTCATCTTCTCACCTAATCGGTAGATAATACGAGCTTGATAATACGCTTGATTACGAAGTAAGTGACAATGTCAGTAGGTGACATTTTATTCGGAGTTCTAATGAGTGGATTATATTTTTTACATAACACATGCATTACATTCTAATTACTTAGATCCTCGCTAACAACGTCATACTGATGTCATGGATTACTAAATAGGTACTTCGTTTTTTATACCGCTGGGTATATTTGCGCTTCCTCCACAGCGAGCGTTACTTCTATCTGCAGTGTTGTCTTATATGCAAAGTATACTTTTACACAATAAGCGATAAGTTTCATCGTACTAGGGCTTCTTTTATATTCTTACTTTGGTTCCTACAAGGAACACAGGAAACCAAAAATATTTAACAAATTACTTTCTTAAAAAATACTCGTCACGTATAATAATAAACTTATAAGCATTAAGTATACATTTTCTATAACCCCTTGGAATTCCTCTCAACCCCAAGAACATTTAAATGATAATAGAGAAACCGTGAAGGGTATTTCCAATCGTTTTACGATGTGTAATCTAATCCTTCTATAACAAATGTTTAAATTAGTTTCGAAGCGCAGCAAAATAAATAAATTAACCGATAAACAAAGACTTTTGTGACAATCGCGGTAATACAAAGTCAACGAACTTTTGCCATCAATCTTAAATGGTCACATTAAAAACGAATTCAAATGACACAAGACCTTTTGATTAAATTAAAAGCCAACAATTTAAAATTCAAATACAACAATTACTTCAAAAATACGAATAGAAAAAAGAAAGGGCAAAAAAGTTTCAGTTGATTTTTATTGCTGTTTTTCATTAAATTTTTTTGTTGTTTTTTCTCCAAAAAGTTGTCATTTAACTGCTTCTCTAGTCTCTGTAGTCGAATTAAAAATACAAAACAAAAATATAACAATAATTTCCAGTGTACCGGAGCTCTCTCACTGATAGCACCACTGCTGGAATATGTAATGGGGAAAAGACAAAATTCTGGTATTTGTGTTCAAAAAAAAAAGGCAAGCAAATAAAAACAAAAACTTTCGTCTCAAAGTGAATTCAAACAAACAAATTAAAATTATGCAAATTAACTGCACAAACCCTTAGCCAGAAATGTTACCAAAGTGCCGCCCGTAAACAAAACCCAAGGACACAAAACCCAATGGCAAAACCCCAAAAAAAAAAGGATTCATGTTTGTAGCTCCTGATAGGAGGATGTCTACGTGCAGCAAAGAAAAACGATTTGCACATTTCTACCACTTTAACATAATTTCCTAGCCAGAGACAATCCAAAGATACTGTAAAGGCATAGAAAGCAAAGGAATGTTTGTCCTTCTTTGGGCTGCAGACTAATTCTTTTTAGAGCCGGCGAAAAAGTCACTTATTACCATATGAGATTAATGAAAGTAAATAAAAAGTCGTGTGAAAAAAAAAACATCATTACGGACAAACAATTTTTATAATTTCATTCAATGGCAAACGAAAAGTTATGGTACAATCAATGGCATGAATCGTGCGGAGCAATTGAAACAACCAACCATTGAGCCATTGAGCCAACCACCAGACAGACCATTGTAGCCATTAGGAAAATTACAGAGCTAAATACAGCATTTATGTGAATGTTAGCAAACGAATTGTTTGCATAAACGATTTAATCGAATTCCAATGCAAATTTTTATTAAAATTTCATTTCCGCCCGCATAATATCAACGGACAGAAGTCAAACGAGTCACATACATATGGGGCATAGCATGTGCAAAGAATTAAAGTCAGTTGTTGAAAAAGACAAAAGAAATAAAATTTTCAACAGGGCTAGATGGATGGATATTGTATAAAGTAAATTTAATATCAAAGAAGGCTATAGAGAAATGGCAATACTACTAGGATATACTACTAGCGACGTATTGCTCATAAGTGACAATGACATTGAAAACATCAAAGTCAATAAGAAATCTATAATGTTACCATATTCTATTCCATATTTGCTGCTAACTCTGCGTGTTTGGGATCAGATTTCGTTATCTTTATACTAACATGTGGGGATACCTGTTCCACAACCTTTACATTACACCTACTGGTAAAATTTTCGTGCTTTACATATATCCCTGTACTCCTCGATATCCTTATATGGTACCCTCACATCACGAGTTACCTTTGCCTGGTGTGTTGCCTCAGACAATACGCGACAGTCTTCAATGAACCAGAACTTGTCTGAGCGTGGTTTTTTATACCCAAGTATGGTTGTTGCGTATCAAGAACATTTAAATTAGGGACGTTTGTTTGCATTAATTGGAATATGCATTGGCTATCTCGATGGTATGCAGCCTTATGATGTCTAACTTCCTTGCGTTTGGTAACGAGAGCTTGACGAATACTTCTGTGGTGCTTAAGACATTTCATCCATCGACTATCACGAGATCAATTTGATTTTGTCATATCTTTTTATACCCTCACCCTATGGGAAGGAGGGTATATATCATTTAATACGACCCAAAAATGTAACACAAAGAATAAGTTACTTTACATAGTAGGTTTAATTGAACCAAATTCGATTCATGACTTTTTAAGTCATTTGGGCCTTTTCCGCCTGTCTGTCTGGCTGTCCGGCTGGTACGCACGGTAACTTTCGAAAGACGCAAACAAATGTTATAAAACCTTGCACAAGTAATTTTCCCCAAAACTACATATTGTATTGCCAATGAGCTACATAGCCACGCTCCAACGCAATCGTGCCCAAATTCTGTATTTAGTAATTCTATATCGGCATAATGTTTTATAGAAAAAACTGGTAGTTTAGCCACGCCCTTTCTGGTAACTTTCATACCCATCTGGTACAGCCCACATTATAAATTGATTAACGCCTGTTGGGCGTATCAATATGATTAATCGATTTCTAAAGTAAAGCAGGGCAAAGGTATAGAGAAACAATCTGGAAGTCTAGCCAAGCCCCTTCTGGTACCTCCTATATAAATGTACCACTCCGCCCATTTTACAAAACGATTAATATTATGAATACGCACAATTAATGCTAATGCTAAAGCTGGTTAAGTTTTGGAGAGGAAATGTGGAAGCCCAGCCCTGCCCATTCTGGAACCTCCTATATATACAATCCGCCCACTTTAGCAGTCGAGTAATTATATAAATACACCCAACGCAATCGTGCCCAAATTCTGTATTTAGTAAAGATTAATGAAGATAAAGTTTTGAAATACAAAACTGGAAGTCTAGCCACGAACCTTCTGGTACCTCCCATACAAATGTACCGCTTCGCCCACTTTAGAAATCGAGTAATAATATCAATATACTGGAAATTTTTATGTTTCACTGAGGGTGAGGATATATTTTAGTCGATTTTCCGGACTGTAACTTTCTTGTTGGTTTTCATTGTGTTTTCATAACATCTTGGTTCTTTACTATATGCGATGGCGTATTTTACTCAACGCATATTTTCTGTTGAATATCCCATACAGTAAACATACAATGTAAATACATTTAAAAAATAACGATGCTATTTTAACAGTTTTGTTAACAAAAGACAATAACATCAAGTTTACTGTCTTCCTTTGCTTGTCTCCGTACATGTCCTTTGCGACCTTCTTGTCTGTGTGTATTTTTCCGTTTACATTCGCTTATGACTTTAAGCGTCTATGTTTGTTGTCTGAAAGAAATCAGCATAAGTCTCTTTTTGTGGTGGTAATAAAAATGCTTATTTGGCGAAATTTATTCTCTCCCCCCTCAGCAACATCGCGTCAATGCTAATGTCTAAGAATACGCGAACGAATAGGAAAATCGTCCTAAGCAGTAAATGCAATTGCGGAAGAGCATGTAAATTTGTGCGGAAAACAAGAATTTATGTTTATTTATAAACAAATTTAAAGGCATGTAAAGGTTGTGCCTGTGTATTGTGTTTTTTTTTTTGTGTGTTTTTATTGTTATAATGAACAACCGGAATGATTGACAGTCTAATGGTATAGCAAACTGTTAGACGGGGAATGTGGTGACATAAAGACAGATAGACGGAGATATTGTTAAATTGATATCTGGCGTGATATCAATGACATTAGGGGAAGTAGAAGGAGTGATGTTGATTTTCGGAAATGATGGAAATGTGTTGTAAAATATATGTAACTAAAAGACTTACCAATTACGGAGTATGATTCAGAAGGAGTACTGCTAGTTTACAATCTAAAAAAAGAAAAAAATAATAATCATTAATTAATTTAAAGAAATATTTGAAAAAAAAATTAAGACTTTGTCTGAAATATGTTGAAACAGACCATACCTACTAAATAATTGATGCATTTACAAAATTAAGGCAATGTTGTTGTCTTAATATATCAGGAAAGATATACATTACATTATTTTGCATTCGATTGTTGAAGAAATTCTGTCAATATGGAATTAATGTGATGTCAAAAGAAATAAATAAAAATGTGTGTCTCTTGGTAGTAGTGGTATTGGAACCTGATTTCCACACAGCGAAAAGCTCGAGTTAATATGGTTGATCAAACAACGCTGAAATAAATTGATCACTAGATGGAAAGCAAGACTCAAGAGTCAAGAACCTTCATATGATGCGTGATGCATATATAGATCCGGTACTGCACGTATTTGCAGTCAAGGTAAGCACATGATTAAGAAGTGTCCAAAAACAAACTAAAACAAACACAAAGGAAGCTAGGCAACAGAAGGCTGCATTCCACCGATATAGCCAATGCCTATTCCAACGAACTTTCCCAATTACTGTTTACAAACGGCCCTTACTCGGATGACCTAACCGACAGTGGCAGCGTATTGTATTATATGACCACTACCCCAATAACCGTACTTGAGTATGAATAATCACTCCCAGACAAGCCCTGGTACAGTGAAGAACAGGATGTTATATGCAATACAACTCCACAATCAATGGTAATACGTGTTACGCGGAAATTATATCATGAGCAGCAGAGGAATGCGAAACGTATCTTCATGAATAAGCGTTTTGAACAAGATGAAAGAGCGAGGATATCGAAAAGAAGAGGGAATTGGTTGAGCCCAAAATTAGTTCAAAAGGTAACAAGTAATAGTTACGGAAGAGGAATACCCTACAATAGAAACAATAATGGAAATCTACACACGTACATGCAGTGTGTGCTGAAAATATGGAGGGAACACTGCTCGTTCGACAGAGCAAAACGAGATCAGCGCGAAAAGGAATGAATGCCCGATGATTGGAATCTGATTGTTCTATGTCCTGTGCTTAAGACAGGATTTAGGACCGATAAATCCCCGAACGACCAGTTATTTATACTACGACAAATCTTTGAGAAGACCCAAGAAACTCAGATCGACACCTATCGATTACAAATCTGCATTGGAATTCCAACAAAAACTATTAGATGCTATTGCTGAGTTTGGTACCCCCGCGAATCTGATACGAATTTGTGGAATGGCACTGACCGGTACGAATTCCTCAATTTTCTGTCAAACTAGTCCTCATTCAAGGCGATAGTTTGTCTTGCGATCCGTTTAACACCCTAATGGATATGAAAATAGGGAAAGCTGCTGTAATTATAACTAGTACCATATTAAATAAAAGTCACTTGCTGAGGAGAGCGGGATGTTAATGCAACCTTTTCAAGCATTGAGAAGCAATCAGAAGAAGAAGTTCTTGTAATATACTAGGGTAGAACCAATTTATTGGTTTCAACGCACGAAGAGTCTATTCGTTTGGGACACTGAGAATACGTTGACAACTTTTATTTCGAAGGGGGACATAATTCTATCTATCTTAGCTCCGCCGTATCTACAACTAATAATGTCAGTCCTGGAAATCAATAGACGGATATTGATTGCAAGCCACTTACACTTAACAAGCGCTACCTGCCTTGTTCTATGGCGGAATCCTTAGTAAGAACATAAGCAGATGAATCATATCTGAGAATATTCGACAGAAAGATACACTGAAAATTTTGTAATCCATCATCGTTTACGACGGTCGCTGTATGAATCGGAAGCTATATTAAATGCTAACTTAAATGTAGTCAAGCGCGTTCAGATTAAACGAATGCGCTTGTTTTATGATGTGCGAAGTCTTCGACAATAAACTCGAAGGTTGGCGCACCGTCTGCAGTCAGTCCTACCAAGCAGCGTCAAAGATTCTTCCACCTGGTCCTTCCAACGTAGTCGGACATGGCTTCCGAAGTCAGACATGTCTTCGTATAGTCAGTGCCTAATGTCGAAGGCAGCTTTGGAATCGGCAAAGAGGTGGTAAGTGTCGATTTGCTTTTGATGTATTTTCTCCAGAATCTGGGGTAGTATAAATAGTTTAAATATTTGATCAGTAGTGGTTTTGCCTGGTCTGAAGTCGCATTGATAAGATCCAATCAGATTTCCCACAATTGGCTTTAGACTTTCACACGCCATTCTAGAGAGGACCTTATATGCTATCGATATGCTAATTCCTAGGTACTTTTTGCACCCACTACAATCAACTTTTTTTGTAGATAGGACACAGCACACTGAGATTCTCGTCCTCGGGCATGCTCTCCAAATATTTTCTATGAGCTGTTGCATGCTTAAACCAAACTTATCTCTACCCATCTTTGTTCTTTAGGCGGGATATGGCAGTTTTTAACTCAGCTTGGCTCGGAGGGGGACACTCAATGTTATTGTTCCGGATTGATACTGAGTCGGCAGCAAATGAGGTTTCAGACATCAAAAGGCAGCAGAAGTGATCTTTCCAAATTCTCAGTACGGAGGCAGTAACGAGATGATAAGGATGGGATCTTTACGTGAGGAAAGTCCTGTTACATGTACCCTACCATTTATCTTATAGTATAATTTTCGGACTTCACCTCTGTCATTATTCTGTATTATTCAATGCTCACAGTTTTTCACTCCTTCAGCTCTTGTTTTTTTTCGCCTGAAGAGTCGAATCGAATCGAATGAACTGCTCGTGTTGCCATTGGCTGCATTTTAGCTCTGTATGCGGCATATTTTTCCCGAAGGACATCGCGGCATTCGTCATCGTACCAGACCTTATCATTGAAGGGCTTTACATACATACTCCAGTACGGACCGCGCGGTCTTTTCCATCGATTGGGCTATTTTTGTGGAGTTGGAGCATCGAGAAAAAGTTGAGTGAGTTTGGTTGGAATAAACATTGGCTATTTTCGTGGTCTGCAGTTAAGAGATGTCCAGCTTTCTCTGTGCCTGATTACGCAGGTTTTTCGACCTACATAGCCTAGTAAGCACCTTCAGGTGATCCGAGTTGGTGTTCGCACCCCATATCAAATGCACATCTAAGACACCATCGATTACCACGTAATCACTTTGATTTCTCTTAACTTGATCAAGAGATATCCACGTTGCTTTGTGAATATTTTTGTGGCCAAATCGTGTGCTGCTAATTGCTATGTTTCTTGCTACAGAGAAATCAATCAGTCTGATTCCGTTTGGCGGTGTGTCAGTATGCAGGCTAAATTTTCCGACTTATGGTCTAAAGACATTCTCCAGGTCAATTTTGGCAATAAAATCTCCCAGCACGATTTTAACATCATGGCCCGGTCATATATTTCTTCAAGTCGGGCGTGCAATTCATCATTGCTTGTCACTTTTCTCCATCGTCAGCTTGAGCACATATCAGCGTGATGTAAAATAATGTTGCCTTCTCTCTTCGTTCACTGACAGTAGTAAACATAGAGAACAGGTGCAAAGGTCTCTTGCCTCATCCGCGAGCATCTTTATCCAGTCCACCGGATTTCCTGTATAGCAGTTATGTTCGCATTTTACTCTTCGACGACATCCGCCAGTTGAATAGAGGCACCTGGTCTGTATAGAGTTCTAAAACGTTTGCGGTGGTCGCCGACGTTTTGGGAGGTTATTTTTCTCTTATTTTGCACTCTATTTGCTACCATTATACTGAACCCTGTTCAGCAATATAAAAAAAAATGTGGTTTACTAATATTTTTACCAAAGCTTCAAATCGAAACAGTAGTGTAAGTACCGTTGGTAAAAATTTAGTAATTATGCAAATTATGTTCTTCGAACAAGAAATAAACCTAAAATAGAAAAAAATGGCAACAGTTTGAGTCTATTCTGTCTATTCGTCTATTTTCATCTAAAGAAAAAAAAATAAAATAAAAATTATGTTCAGTAGGAATTATTTGATCGTCTACGATGGCGCATTTAATCGACTCAAGATTTTTAAGCATTCAAACTGATTGATGACTATTTTTAGTATAAAACAAATTTAATGTCTTTTAAATTTCTAACATTACACCCTAACCATCTGCATTTCAAATTACTTTACAAAAGGAATTGAAATCATCTTCAACGAAAAATTGTTAAAATATTTCTTTACACCGCCACAATTGTAACATTGAATTTAATTTCATTGTTCTTTATAGTCAATGTGAGCAAAACATAATTCCCTTCCCGGGTACAGCGCTCAGAAGATACCAACACCGAAAAGGCAGAAGTCAGAAAAGCAGAAGAGCTTACGCTGGTTTGTTTCCCTTTTTACAGTCACACGATGAAAGCATAAAATTCATTTGCAAACTGAATTTTTTACAAAGTTGGGGGAACGGAATTAAAACGTTACATTTTCACCGGTGATTTTATTTCACTCGGAAATGCAGACAGGCAGTTGTGACGTGGTGGCATGGGGGCGGGGGGTAAGGAAGACAGACAAATGGAATATTTTATGTTTATTTACGTAAAAAACCTTTACAAAATTAATGAGTTAAGCAAAGTATTTGATTACCTTTCACTTTAAATGGCAAAACCTTTAAACAAAGCCCCCCCAGTCAAAAACAAAGGCACGCAGTCGGCTTTGCCACCTCTTAAAATGATGATACCTTAAGGGTTGTTTAGCTCTATGCGAGAAAAGGAGGAGGGAGTTAATAACAATTTCTGTTAACTGACTAGACACATACAAGTTTATGAACTGTAAAGTTACTGCTATTAGCGAAATAAGAAATTAAATTTTATTTCTAAAGGGCCCCCTTGTGAAGAGGTTAAATTACTTGTACTTTTTTTGTTGAGTTTTTGTTCTTTATATCACCAATTTCTTTAGTTTTGTCCTGCTGTAAGTTGAAACCTATTCCGGCTTATTGACCCAATCACTTAATCTTTGCCCCCTTTCTCTGTTCGTGCTTCTGCTGATTATAGTTTAAAAACTAATAATAATCATTAGAGCTATAAAAATCATAACGTGTATTTAATCTTGGTTCGAATCTCCTGACCGAGCAAATGGTAGGAAAAACCCATTGGATTAATTATGAAAATGCCATCATAAATATCTTAATAACTGGAGTTCTCTATTTTTGCTGCCAATAGAGGGAAAAGTTTGCAAATAAAAATCTTATTGCAGTTAAATAAGTTTTCAGCTTTTTTTTTATGGTGGTGGTCGCACTATATACAAAACTTGGCCACTACATCGTAATGCAGGAATGCGAAAAGGGTGTTGTATTGGGCAGACACTATTAGAAGGATGGAAATGTTTGTCACTATGGCTCTGTAGAAAGTATTATAAGGATAACGATGTGTATTGCTACAGTTTTGCAGAGAACATGTTTCAGTTGGTGTTAAAGTAATTTCTATAATTACAAAATCAAATAATACTGTGCCACAAAGATGTCGTTAATGTAGGACCATATTGGCGTTGTGCTAAGATGCTAAAACTAAAACCAGTATGTTGGTTTTAAGAAACTATATGAAATGATATGTATTGAAAAGACATAAATTTGCTAAATTAGATAGCAGTTTGTAGTAATATCTCTAAATGGAGTTGTTTACCGTAAAATAATCGACCGTAGGGACATACTTAGACTATATTGGTGGACCAACGGAAAAATGAGGCGTAACTGAACCACCCACTATCCTGCGGTCTTGGTGTCCCCTATTGTCCACAGTAATATACACAAAGTCACTTGGGTCAACCCTGATAACACTACCGAAAACCACATAGATCACTTCGCTATATGCACAAATTAATGGGATCGCTGATAAGAGAAGTGGCGATATACCTTGTGTCAACCAATTGCTCATCGCAGCAGTTCGGTTAAAAGTACCTGGCAAAACTACCAAAAGCTTCCTGAATAGAGAGAAACTATGAGGGGCGAAACCTAAAACCCAGGCACGTCGGCTCAGTGTGAGCGGTACCCTGGATAGCGTCTGAACCAGAATGGGCGGCTGTAACAAAATCCTGGCAGGAGAAGAAAACTGCAAAGTGGTGCGCTGGGCTTGCAACCCGCCACCGACGTTTGAACTATTGCAATTAAAAGAAGTAAGAAAATAATAAAATGGACCCCCGACAATGCTGACGACCACCGCAAACGAATTAAGAACCAAGATTTGAGGATATGCACCTGGAATGTTAGAACACTATATAGACCAGGTGCCTCTATCCAACTTGTGGATATCCTTAAAGAAGCTTTACAGGAAATCCGGTGGACGGGACACAGGTGCTCGCTCGTGCGACATCTACTATAGTGGTAAAACGGACAAGCACGAGTTTGGATGTGGATTTGTGGTTGGCAAGAGACTGCAACACCTTGCCTCAAGGTTCAACCCAGTGTGTGAATGTATAGCCGCCATAAGAGTCAAAACAAAGTTTTTCCACAAAACACTTATACATATGTGCCCATGCTCCGACAGAAGCGAAAAGCGATGAAGACAAAGACGAGTTCTACGAGAGCCTAAAAAATGTATGTGACCGTAGCCCGAGCCATGACATCAGAAGGCGATATGAAATAACTCCCAATGAAATAAGTCCCAATGAAATAAATCCCAATGAAATAAGTCCCAAAGAAAATGAAATAAGTTCCAAAAAAAATTATGAAATAAATCCCAAAGAAAATTAAATAATTTCCAAACAGAAAATGAAATAAGTCCCAAATTTGGGATTTGTTTTAAATTCAAATAAATTAAACACCATAAAATGAAACAAATCCCAAATTTATAAATACATATTACTTAGTAAAATATATTGCATATTAACTGAGTGTAGTCATTAATATCTTCGTGTCATATGTAGTCATTAATACCATTTTCGGCCTAATCTGCAATAATATCTTATTGCAAATATAACAAACATTCTTCAGATTTTTTTATTTTTGAACTTTGATTTGCTCAAGTTTTAATAATTATTCACAATAGCTTAAAATTTTTCTGCTCCGATATATTTTTATTATACGTATGTACAAAAAATAAATTTTAATTAACGTTTTTACACACAACAAAGTATGACAATTTTTAAGAAAAAATCGCGCGATTTTTTGTTACAAATTTTCGCCTGCGGCGCCTCTGCTGCGATGGTCTTGGTGAGAATCCAATTATAATGGGATGATATTTACACAATAATTACCAATTTCTTCTGCGCCGGATTATTGTTATTATATGTATATACAAAACCGAATAATTAAATAAATTTTTTTACACACAACAAAGTATGAAAATTTTTAATAAAAAATCGCGCGATTTTTTGTTACAAATTTTCGCCTGCGGCGCCATTCCAACAATGTTCTTAGTAAGATATCAATTGTACAAACAGATATTAAATAAACTTATACACACCATCATATGTTCAAAAATTACTTGGGATATTATTTGTTGCGATTTTTAGTTGGATTGTCCTACTATAATATAATCTATATATATAAAAATGGTGGCAAAAATGTATAGTAATTCATCAATTGAGAACGGCTGGGCCGATTTTGCTCAAACTTTTTTTCAGTTCTTCGTTATTGCCAGGAGCAGGTTTATGTGAAAGAAAATTTTGGGAAAATTTTCCGGAAAAGTCGCAAAATTGGAAAAATCGAAAATTGCATTTTTGTATGGAATTTTGTGTGCAGTTGTTACGAAATGGCTTTTCGAGTGAAAAAATAGAAAATTCTTAGGGAAAATCTCGGAAATTCCGGAAAACCGCAAAAAATTTGTTTATGGAAACATAGAAAAATTCTCGGTGGAAAACTCTGAAAATTCGGGAAAAACTCAAAAAATTTGGATTTTTCGGAAACGTTTTGCATCGCAAATTGAATTTTTGTATAACATTTTGTGTGCAATTGTTCCGTAGTGGCTTTTCGGTTGAAAAAATAGCAAATTTTGTTTGGAAAATTATGGAAAAATTCCAAATATTTTAAATTTTTTTTCGACGAAATTTTACATTTTACTGTGTTTTGATAATTTTGATAATCATTTCGAAATGACTTTTCGAATGGAAAAATAGAAAAATTCTTGGTGGAAAACTCGGAAAATTCTGGAAAAAACTCGACAATTTTGGATTTTTTCGACGAAATTTGTCATTGTATCGCTTGATTTGATGATTTTAGACGACGTAAAAGTGGAAAATTCGTTGTGATGCTTTGAAAAATTCGGTTTATTGTTAAATCTTTATGTATAAAAAGGGTGTGAACAGTGTGTTGTAATTCATCAAGAAAGAACGGCTGCCCCATTTTGCTCAATTTTTATCTAATTGTTCGTAATTGCAAGATAATTTTGGGAAAATCCTTCGGAAAAATCGGGAAATTGGAAAAATCGAAAATTGATTTTTTGTATGGAATTTTGTGTGCAGTTGTTACGAAATGGCTTTTCGAGTGAAAAAATAGAAAATTCTTAGGGAAAATCTCGGAAATTCCGGAAAACCGCAAAAAATTTGTTTATGGAAACATAGAAAAATTCTCGGTGGAAAACTCTGAAAATTCGGGAAAAACTCGAAAAATTTGGATTTTTCGGAAACGTTTTGCATCGCAAATTGAATTTTTGTATAACATTTTGTGTGCAATTGTTCCGTAGTGGCTTTTCGGTTGAAAAAATAGCAAATTTTGTTTGGAAAATTATGGAAAAATTCCAAATATTTTAAATTTTTTTTCGACGAAATTTTACATTTTACTGTGTTTTGATAATTTTGATAATCATTTCGAAATGACTTTTCGAATGGAAAAATAGAAAAATTCTTGGTGGAAAACTCGGAAAATTCTGGAAAAAACTCGACAATTTTGGATTTTTTCGACGAAATTTGTCATTGTATCGCTTGATTTGATGATTTTAGACGACGTAAAAGTGGAAAATTCGTTGTGATGCTTTGAAAAATTCGGTTTATTGTTAAATCTTTATGTATAAAAAGGGTGTGAACAGTGTGTTGTAATTCATCAAGAAAGAACGGCTGCCCCATTTTGCTCAATTTTTATCTAATTGTTCGTAATTGCAAGATAATTTTGGGAAAATCCTTCGGAAAAATCGGGAAATTGGAAAAATCGAAAATTGATTTTTTGTATGGAATTTTGTGTGCAGTTGTTACGAAATGGCTTTTCGAGTGAAAAAATAGAAAATTCTTAGGGAAAATCTCGGAAATTCCGGAAAACCGCAAAAAATTTGTTTTTTTATCGACAAAATTTAGCAATTTTCGCATGATTTGATGGTTTTTAACGATGTTTAGGTGGAAAACTTCGTTTAAATGTTGATTGGTAACGAGATAAATAATATTTAGATAAAAAATCCGTCGAACTCGACGGGATGTGCGGCAATCTTCTGTCGACATTGGGAATGCCAGCGCCAAATCGTTCGATGCAAGATGAATTCCATCGCGAATTTTAACGGGAAGAACGTGTACTGTTAAATACTGAGTACAAGAACGTGTACGATTCACGATGAAACTGGAGGCATTTACTTTCTCGATGCTCCGAGTGGGACAGCCAAGAAATTTTTTTGTTGATTCCGGCAACAATTTGGTCAAGATCTCAAATAACATTAGCCGCTGAATCCTCTAGCATACCTGTCACATTGTTGGAAGGCATACGAACTGCAAATTCCTCTTTAAAACTGTCGATGAATCTTCTCACGGTTGAAAAGCCACGGTGCGGGAATGCCAAATTAACATTTCGGATAAATGCGATAACGAATAAACGAGCGAATAAACAACTGCTAGCGCTTGGCAATGGCACAATTCGGTTTGATGTTTCGACTGAATTGATATCGTTCACTGCAAATTTTTGCCAGTTCACATCGTTGAAAAAGTAACTCATGACATTGCACAAAATTATAAAAATCTCGATTGGATTAATTTACGGGCAGTATGTTACTAGCAGCGAAGAATAAAGATATCAATAGCTAGAATTTAAAATTAGAAAGTTAAATCGCTTGAGAACAAATCTGTTTACAGAGTGACCGTAGAGGATGAAGCGACCAACAATCCGACCGAATTTTCCACTCGCTTAATGTGCCGCATAATTTACAGATAAAGGTGGGACCGATCATAATCATATTGCGGAATCTGAATCAACCGAAATTGTGCAACGGTACGCGGTTGTCCGTCAAGAATCTGATAAAAAATGTGATTTCAGACGATCATCAAAAACAAATTCAAAAAAGAGAAAGTCCTGATCATCCATTCAATCCACCGACGACAATCAATAAATCGCAAGACCAATCGTTGGGAGTATGTGAGATTAATGTCGAATTTCCCTGTTTTACGTGCGGTCAGCTAAACGTTGCCTTTTCGAGTTTTGGAAAACCGCCTTCGTTTTTTGTTTTTGCGGAGGAAAACTAATCGAATAACTTAGTTTATCAAACATTCTCTACTGAGTTTATCTGAATGCATAAAATTAGGGCGAGACAAAGTTCGCCGGGTCCGCTAGTATAAAACTAATAAGTAAGTTAATATGAAAATTAAAAAAAAAAAAATTGTTAAGTGCTGGTGCCCACGGCTTTCTTATAAGATATCATATACATACATGTTTTTTGCTCCCTTATACAATTTTTATATAATAAATAATATGAAAATTTTACAAAAAATCATATGATTTTCATTTGTATTATTATAATTACTAATTCAAATACCAATACAGATTTTTAAATACAGAAAAGTTGAAGAATTTAAAAATACATTGGTCACTTTTATAATAATATACATATATACAAATAAATCAATACGTGCTCATTCTGGGTTAACTATTATTATTTTTTTCCATAAAACTCAAATTAAACTCAGTGTTATATATTTTTCGCTAATAAAGTAATTCCAAAAAATTACCAATATAGAATGAAATAAAACCAACAAAAAATTGTTTGTTGGGACTTATTTCATTTCAATTTTTTTGGGAATTCAAATTTGATGAAATAAATCCCAAACAATAAGTGAAATAAATTCCAAAAAATATGAAACAAACCCCAAAAATTTGGAAGTTATTTCACATGAAATAAATCCCAAAATGTATGGGAATTTTTTGGGACTTATTTCATTTTTTTTCTGGGAATTATTTCATTGGGAGTTATTTCATAGAGCCCATCAGAATTGTACTAGGCGGTTTAAATGCATAATAGGCGGGGAGACCTGCACACCGAAACGTTGAACAATGACATCAGGCTGATTGATTTCTCTGCGGCAGGAAATATGGTAGCCAGCAGCACTAGATTTGACCATAACCTATTATTTATTTTTCACGAGTGACCAGGGTGCGAACATTGACTCCAATCACTAAGTTACCACAGTTAAGGTACGCACAAGGCTAAGCATGGCGAAAAATGTACGTAACTAGGCACAACGAAAGCTGGACATTGGTAAACTGCGGACCACAGAGGTAACGAACGCCTACTCCAACCACCTGACTCAGCTGCTACGGAATGCTCAATCACCTGCTAATATTACCTCGCAGTGACAATATATAGCCGACTCCATAGAACGGACTGCGGGAAGCTTACTTGAGTATGAGCTATTGAACACGGAAAGAGGTCTCAACCATCTGATAAGACTAACTGGAGAACGCACATAGAAGACCGATACGTGTGTAATTCTTTTATGAACCACGCTTGTAAGTTGTAATGAGCCACTTAAGTAAGTAAGTTAAGTATTATTTTTATTTACGGTGGAGCCAAGGTTAAACAAGATCGAAATAATCTAACCCTTCAAAGTTAAAGTTGTCAACGTCCACGCAGCGTCCTCATTTATCACTAGACCCACTGCTGTCGACAACTTTTCAATGCTTGAAAAGGCCACAGTAGCCTGATAATCTCAATTAGGATGTTACAGAAATCTCACGACAGACTATCACTTTGTCTGAAGCCTCGCTGGTAGAAAATGGTTACGTCAACAGGACTTTGTATGCGATGGGTAAAAGGATGATCCCGCGATAGTTCGTGCACACACTTGGATCGCCAATCTTTAGCACAAGACATAGATCTCTGAGACTCGAAGTGTCGGGATGCATTCTTTAAACCAAATCGCATTTATGAGCTGATGCATACACGTTACCAGTTCAACGTATAATATGATCTTCCGGCAGTCCATTGGCACCCGCAACTTTATAGTTTTTCAGCCGTGATACCGCCAACCTGAACTCTTTTGAAACTGTGGTGGACAATATACTCATGTACTACGATTGGTGTCAGTTCGTCACTCGCGCTGTACAAAAATGTGGCTTCCATATTTTCAGCATACTCTGAATAACATCCGTGATCAGCTTTTCATCCCTATCCGTACATGTGGGGATAGCTGTTCAAAAATGATTGCATTGTACCTTTTTGTAGAAATTACGTGTTTGACTAATCCACTTCCTCTTCTTCACCTAAGATGATTGTTCTGTTTTCTTTTCCTTATACCATTGGGAGCATTATTTCCTTGTATGATATTCTTCATCATACAGAACTTGACAGAGCATCGTTTTTCCTACCGAAGTACGGATGTTGGGGCCGTGGTTAAGGAACATCGAAATTAGGGACATTTGTTGGCAGTTTTTTTAGAAAGTTGGTAGCAATAGACATTGGCTATCTAGGTGTTATGCTGCATGTCCAATGTCTGCCTTTGTTTGCATTGAGTTACCAACGGTTTTTGCACTGCCTAATCTCCTGGCTTCTGTCATCTACAATTTTCTTTCATTGCCGGATCCATCGATGAAGTCAATCGGCATTTCTAGTAAAAGCTTCTCAAACAGTGACGTTCGCATTCGTCGATAAACAAATAGGTGCCGTTAGTTGTGAATCTAAAAATAAAAAGCGTATTAATTCACAACAACGCGAGAAGCTAGCTCATACCTAATTTATGGGGTGTAAAGGGAAATTAAGTTTTTTTTAAGTAATCCCATGTGTAACTTGTCTTTATTTCCCTCACATACACGTCTATGACGCTTGCGACATGACTGCTATCGATTACACCGTAATCAACTTGGTATCTTTATTTTTGAACAGGAATGTTCGCTTTGTCTTGTGTGTATCTTTTGTGGAAATCTGTTTCCACTCACTGCCATGTTTTTTCCCGATGCGATGATAACCAATCTAATTCCGTTATCAAAGGGTCTTGCTGTGTAGACTAAATTATCTGACTGCTGCATCGCAAGCATCTTACTGTCATATTTTACTATTAACATCTCCTAGAACGATTTCCAGGGCAGCGAATTTCCTTCATAGGCTTGTAAGATGCATTATTAGTGTTCTCAAATTTGTCGTCTGCCAAGGAAAATCAACGTGATGTTCAAATATTTTGCTTTCATGTGGATAGTAACGATTTCTTTACTTACAGAGTTAAACCGCGAGATGCAATATCTAAGCCACCTTTCAACTATCAATCCAGTTTCAAATTTGTTTTTTTCTGTATACATTCTTTGTTTATTTTCCTTTTGCACTCCGTGAATGGCATATGGGACAGCTTCTCGTAGTTGCATGGGTAACACGCTACTACTTTTAGACTCATACAACGAAACCTAGAGTTAAAGGATGAATCTAAACATCAGCTGTTTGAGAAGCTTATACGGCAATTGACTCGTATATTCAATAGTTGCTGTCGCTAACATGGAGAGACCTGCCGATCATAAAAATGTAGATGGGAGTGACAGGGCTCAAACTCAGGTTACACCCATAGTAGTCGCGTGTTCCAACCATCATCCATGTTAATATAATAAATTAAGCAATGTACGTTTACATGTTCGGTCTCTCTTTTCTATAATCGATCTCCCTAAAACATTACCCTGTTTCCAATACCCTAACGACCACCGATTGTTCGGTAGCCAACCAATGGTTAAAGTGTCACCAAAAACTTTAATGATGCTTAAATAAAACAGAAAAACTAAGATCGAAGGGACGGCCAAATAAAAGTTTGCACTTTTCTTTGCTAGTCTGGCCCTCCCTACCACTCTATTGTGGACAAATCGTTTTGTAAGGTAATGGGGAAAAGTGCTAAGAAAAACTATAATAACGATAATAATAATAATAATAATAATGAAAGTTGTCCGAATACAAGACCAGAACGACGGCAAAACTAAACAGAAATTTATGCAATTTTAACCATTATTGAACAATTCAATAATTTCTTCTCTCTATGATTGCAATGTTCAATTGTTGATTGGAGGGCTAAAGTTTCGAGTAGTGTGGGAGGACGAACGAAAAACGATGGGACATTGGACAAAACAGAACTTCTCACACAAAAGCAATGCAAAGTTCTAAATGACATTTCTTATGATGTTTTGTGAATGATTATATAATGGGCGATTGCAACTTCAAGAGAATTGAAGGAGAGTTCGAAAACTTTATAAATGACGGTGATTTACGAAAATTGTATATTTAATTGATGGGCGGAGAGTCAGTAAAGTTGTAAACTAGTACACACTTGTTAAATTTACAATATTTCAATAATTATAAATAAGAGCAGTGTACTGCATTTCGCTTGTTATTGAAAGTAAAGTCGTGGAAGCTATTTAAACGGTTTTATGTTTCATTCATAAAAATCAGCAAAGAGCCGTATGAAATAACATTTAAAATTTCTGTTAGTATTTTTTTAAAGCGAATTCCATATTTTACATGACCCACCACTTATATGTTTCCAAAGGTTGCATTTTATTTTTAATCCGTTGATATTTCTTCAAAGTTTTTGACAAATCCTTTCACTGTACACCCTAGCATTTGTTACAATGTATAGCATTAAATTCAACAAAATGAAAGCATAGTTTATCTATAATAACTGCAACTGAAATTTTAGAATTTGTTTTATGTATTTTGTTTTTTTTTCCATTTCGATAAATGCATTTTGTTTTCGTACCCTTAATACTCCTTTCAGAAATAAATACTTTACAATACACTCTCAAGGTATTAATTTTTTTTGCTTTACTTATATGTGTAACCATTACAACTATTTGCTAAAAACCAATCTCATACCCTAACCATGATACGGCCATAAAAAGATCAAAGTTTCCTTAACAAATACAATAAACTACAACAGAAATATGGCCTTCGGGTTAAAGAAAATAGAAAATAAATTCTTTAATACTATAAATTTGTTTACTTTGCATTTTAAGATAATAGCAGAACAACAGCTTGAAAGTAACATTCATGTACACATACACATACACACCAAGTCCTTTCTTCCCTTACGATTGGTGCTGGCCACCATATGTTACGGAACTGAAATAGCAAATATTAACATCTAAATGAGAATTTTTTGGTAGTTTTGTAAGGACATTGGCAGGAAGTCGTTTATATAAAGGAATTAAATACTTTTAATGGGAATTTAAAATGTTTCGTTTATGTTATTGTTGCCATTGGGGTAAGCGGGTTTTAACCCTTACTAACAGATACGAGTTGGATGAGAAGGATAAAGGGTTAGAAAAATACAGAGAATAAAAGGAAGCCATCTAACATAAAAATCCCATAAAATGTTATTTAGGATTTTTCTAGGTAACACAATTGTGTTGAGAACAATAAATTAGTTGAATTTTAGGTAAATAGAATCGATATCTAGCTAAGAATACATAATATATTATACGAAATTCGAAAGAATAAATACTTCGCAAAATATAGAAACCCATCATTTTTACTCGCCGTACCGTCGTCGAATGAACTATGAGCTGTATAACGACATCGACGTAGTCAAGCGGGTTGTTCAAATAGACCGAATACGCTGGAATGGATACTTTGAACGAATGAATTAAAATGCTCCACATAGAAAGTATTCGGAAATAAATTCGATGGATAGCACAGGAGGTGGCGACCAAAACTTCGTTGGAAATTTTTACATCTGATCTCCCAATTTAATCCTATGAGATATCGAATATCCAGTATCTGCATCAAGACAATGAATTTTCACATAATACTGATTTGTGTACACTCCCCGAAGAAGGACAAAGATTGGGACATTTAAGATGCATTCTATAAGCGTCTGGAGAAAAAATATGACTGCTGCCCTAGCCACAATATTAAAATTATTCTAGGAGATGTTAATGCTAATAAAGGAGGGGAAGGTGCAACACCTCAAATAACGGAATCAGATAGGTTAACAAGGCAACCAGGACATAATTGATCAAAAGATCATCAACCAAATTGATAACGTAGAAATCAATGGAAGGCATGTCTCATGTGTCATGGACATGCGTGTGATGCGCTGTGCACATATAGAGTCGAATCACAGCCTAGTTTTAGAAAAGGAATTAAGCAGCAAAGAAAGGTAGATATTGCGAAGCTGAATACCACCGAGATAGTCAATGCTAGAATGTCGAAAAATACAGAGATAGTGATAGAGCAGGACAATTCTACAAAAAGGTAAACATTTAGGGTATGTATCAGGGATCCTACGACCTGTTCACCACAAAACTATTAAAAACTACGCCTAGTCATGTTTTTGAACGGTTGAAAATGTCGCTTAATGTCTATGAAAAACGATGCTGCATACAATGTAACACAACGGGTGCTGTTATGGAACGACATATGGAGATGTAAGCCAGTTTTGATATCTTGGTAGTATAATCTCCAAAACTGGTGAATCGGATGAGGTCATCGATAACCCATAACCAATAGGAAGGAAGTCGTCAACACTCTCGCAGCATGTTAAATCATACATCTTAAACACAAATATTGTTAACGTTGACCCAACTCTACACTATATTTTATTGAAATTTTTTTGATATTAACGACAGGGACAAATGGCATCGTGATATTTATAACGGCGATTTTATCTTAGGCTTAGGCCCAGAGTGATCCTTGCCAATTGCACTTCAAGTCTACTCACAGAGCTCCGTATTCGTAGTACTACTGCGGACTGAGTACCTCCACGTGGTGACGCCTGCAAGCGTGCCTCTGACACCCGTCAGAGCACGACTAACTGTGAGGGGCGAAACCTAAAACCCAGGCACGTCTGATCAGAGTGAGCGGTACCCTGGTCAGCGTCTGACCCAGAATGGGCGGCTGTAATAAAATCCTGGCAGGAGGAGAAAACTGCGACGTGGTGAGCCACCGACGTATAAACTATTGCAATGAAAAGAAGTAAGAAAAGAATGAAATGGGCCCCCCAAAATGTTGACGACTACCGCAAACGATTTAAGGACCATGATTTAAGGATATGCACCTGGAATGTTAGAACACTGTATAAACCAGGTGCCTCCATCCAACTGGCGGAAGTCCTCGAAGAATACAAGGCTGACATAACCGCTTTACAGGAAATCCGGTGGACGGGACACGGGTGCTCGCGCATGAAGACGTGCGACATCTACTATAGTGGCCATGCGGACAAGCACGAGTTTGGATGTGGATTTGTGGTTGGAAAGAGACTGCGACACCTTGTCTCAACCCGGTGTGTGAACGTATAGCCACCATAAGAGTCAAAACAAAGTTTTTCCACATAATTAAAATTGTACTAGGCGATTTTAATGCTAAAATAGGCAGGGAAACCGCATTTGAGCCTACCATCGGAAAATTCAGTCTGCACACCGAAACGTCGAACAATGGCATCAGACTGATTGATTTATCTGCGGCAAGAAATATGGTAGTTAGCAGCACTAGATTTGACCATAAAAATATTCATAAGGCAACATGGTTTTCTCCAGATCAATTGACGAGGAATCAGATTGATCATGTGGTAGTCGATGGAAGGCACGCATCGAGTGTTCTGGACCTACGAGTGATTAGGGGTGCGAACATTGACTCCGATCACTTCCTTACCGCAGTTAAGGTACGCACAAGGCTAAGCAAGGCGAAAAACGTATGTAACCAGGCACAACGAAAGCTGGACATTGGTAAACTGCGGACCACAGAGGTAGCAAACGCCTACTCCAACCACCTAACTCATCTGCTACGGAATGCTCCAACCCCTGACAATATAACCTCGCAGTGGCAAAATATAGCCGACTCCTTAGAACGGGCTGCGAGAAGCGTACTTGGGTACTCAAAGCCGTCTCAAGAAGATGCCTCGTACGATGATGAATGTCGCAATGCCACGAGAGAGACGGTTGCTGCATACAGGGCGAAACTGCAGCCAATGGCAACGCGAGCTGTTCGTGAACGGTTCAGGGAGAAGAGACGACAGGCAACTCGTCTTTTTAGAAGAAAAAAGAAGAAGCTGAAGAAGAGGCAGGATGAGTGAAAACAACAAAGCTGCTGGAGCCGATGGTCTCCCTGCTGAATTGTTTAAGGCTGGCGGGGAGAAGCTGACTAGGAGCATGCATCAGCTCATGGAGAACATCTGGCAAGAGGAGAGCATGCCCGGGGATTGGAGTCTCAGTCTGTTATGTCCCATATACAAGAAAGGAGATCGTAGTGAATGTAAGAACTACCGTGGAATAAGCCTATTACCAATTGCGTACAAGGTCCTTTCAAGCACATTGTGTGAACGTCTAAAGCCAATTGTAGAAAAACTAATTGGACCATATCAGTGCGGCTTTAGACCTGCCAAATCTACGACGGATCAAATATTCACCTTACGACAAATCCTGGAAAAAACCAATGAAAAGCAGATCGACACCTACCACCTCTTTGTCGACTACAAAGCTGCCTTCGACTCTTCGATAAGGAATAGGCTTTATGAGGCCATGTCTGAGTTTGGTATTCCTGAAAAGCTGATTCGACTTTGCAAATGTACCTTAGACAACACCAAATCCTCGGTTAAGATTGGTAAGGATCAGTCTGAACCATTCAACACGGAAAGAGGTCTCGGGCAGGGCGATAGCCTGTCCTGTACACTATTTAATATAGTTATGGAGAAGGTGATGAGAAAAGCTGGTGTCAACATGTCTGGCACCATATAGACATCATTGGCCGAAATCTGCGGGATGTTACTGCAGTTTTCTCATCACTAGAAAAAGGAGTCGGCAAAAATGGGTTTAGCGGTCAACGGGGACAAAACAAAAATAATGATTTCGACGAACAAAGAGTCCTCTCGATGGGGACGCACCGTGAACGTTGACAATTATTGTTTTGAGGTAGTCGACGAATTTACCTACCTCGGATCTTCTGTCAACAAGAAAAATAATGTCAGCTAAGAAATTAAACGGAGAATAGTGCTAGCCAACAGATGTTTCTACGAACTTCGGCAGCACTTTAGTTACACCACCTTCTCTCGGAATACTAAGAAACAGCTATACCAGGTGCTTATCTTACCTGTTCTGTTGTATGCTGCCGAATCATGGGTGCTTACTACAACGGACATACAAAAGCTGGGAGTATTCGAGAGTGAAGTACTCCGAAAAATATATGGACCTATCTGTGTCGAAGGCGAGTTTCGCCATCGGATGAACCATGAGCTGTATGAGCTTTACCACGACATCGACGTAGCTAAAAGAGTCAGAATCCAACGACTTCGATGGCTGGGACATGTTGCCAGGATGGATGTAAATGCTCTAGCGTTTGAAGGCGAACCTGAAGGTCGGCGCATAGCAGGAAGACCCAAACTCCGTTGGAAGGACCAAGTGGTAGGCGATGTGCCATCATCTGGTAGGACTAACTGGAGAACACACGCAGAAGACCGAAGCGTGTGGAATTCTTTATTACTTCAGGCCTAAAATTTATGAACTACGTTTCGTAAATTGTAATTGGCCACTTAAGTAAGTAAGTAAGTATTATATTATATTATTCTAAGTATTTTGTTATATCTTATGTTTTTATATTTTTCTTTTTATACCATCACCCTTAGGGATGAGGGTATATATCATTTGATACGGAAAAAAGTGTAACGCATTAAAGGAGACGAGTTAGACCCCAAGTATCTTAAGACCAAATTCGTTTCAGAACTTTTTAAGAAGAATGAGCTATGTCCGTCTGTCTGGCTGGCTGGCTGGCTGGCTGGCAGGCTGGCTGGCTGGCTGGCTGGCTGGATGGCTGGTCAGCAGGATAACTCGAGTAAACCTTAACGGATCGGTATGAAAATTTACCAGTATCAATATTTTTCAAAACGAACTTATGGGATTGTAAATGGGCTAAATAGCCCCACCCTTTCTGGTACCTCCCATACAAAATTACCTATTTTTGGAAAATTAATATTTCTTCCATAACTTCCAAACGGACAACTAGAGGATGTTTGAATTTGGTCAGTTTATTTATCTTGCAAAAGTAGACAAACCCTAAGAAAACCGAAACCTGTGCCCCACCCATTCTGGTACCTCCCATACAAATGACCGAATTGACCCTTATAGTTTTACATACATATCTTTTTTGCACGTAAACTTAGATCACTCAAATTTTGCGTATGATGTTTGCTTATAAATATTAGACTCAGGTATGAATATGGACTACATCGGTTTACGCCTTCTGGTACCTCCCATACAAAATTACCTATTTTTGGAAATTATATATTTCTCCAATAACTTCAAAACAGTCATTTGGGGGGTTATGAACATTGGTCGATAAATTAATGTTGTGATAGGAGGCGAAACCTCAGAGAGCCTAACTATTTGACACACCCCTTCTGGTACCTCCCATACAAATGACCGAATTGACCCTTATAGTTTTACATACATATCTTTTTTGTAAGTAAACTGATATCACTCAAATTTTGCGTATGATGTTTGCTTATGAAAATTAGACTCAGGTATGAATATGGACTATATCAGTTCACGCCTTCTAGTACCTCCCATACAAAAATACCTATTTTTGGAAAATTAATATTTCTCCTATAACTTCCAAACGGACTCTTGGGGGGTAATGAAAATTGGTCGATAAATTTATGTTATTATAAGAGGCAAAACCCTAGAAAACCTAACTATTTGACACACCCCTTCTGGTACCTCCCATACAAATGACCGAACTCACCCCCATAGTATTACAAACATATCTTACTGAATTCAATCAAATTATGAGTAATTTGTACGCTTATGAAAATATGAATCAGGAGTGAATATGGACTATATCGGGTCACCCCTTCTGGTACCTCCCATACAAAATTACCTATTTTTGGAAAATTAATAATTCTCCCATAACTTCCAAACGGACATTTGAGGGGTAATGAAAATTAGTCGGTTAATTTATATTGTGATAGGAGGCGAAACCTCAGAAAACCTAACTATTTGACACACCCCTTCTGGTACCTCCCACACAAAGGACCGAACTCACCCCTATAGTCTTACATACATATCTTTTTTTGTAAGTGCACTGATTTCAATCAAATTATTCGTAAGTTGTACGTATGAAAATTTGAGTTAGGAATGAATAAGGACTGTATCGGTTCACCTCCTGTGGTACCCCCTATCAAAATAAAATTTTTTTGAAATATTAATAGAAAAAATATACATAAGTAATTTTATTTTAATTAAAAATCTATTCATTTCAATAACTCAAGACTTCAACAATATCTTATATTGGGTGATGGTATTTATCAGTCAGTTTACCTGACTGAAATTTCTGTACTGGTTATTATATTATTATGTACGGACGAAATATTAATTTTGTCACGTTACATATTCTCTTAGAATTCTTATTAACCCTTATGTGGGTGACAAAAAAAACACTTTCTCCAGAGTGACAGGGGTACCCACATACAAATTGTATGAAATTTGGATATTTTTCTCATCGATATAAAACGATGCTATTATGTTTCGTGGCTTTTTTTTTTATCGATTTTACGTACAGTAGGATGAAAAAAATATCAAAATTTCATACAACTTGTATGTGGGTACCCGGATACCCCTTTTACTCCGGAGAAGGTGTTTTTTTTTTGTCACTCACATACGGGTTAAACAATTATCTTCACATCATGTTACTTGGGTGATTCAATGTGTTCCATATATCACCACTTCTTATTTTACAATAATTATCAGCGCTCAAACCTATTTTTTATCTTCCCAAAAAATTTAGAACGTTTTTCGAAGAATTGAGCTTCAGAAAATGTTATTCCAAAAAAAAATATTTCTTTCATGTAGTTTCATTGATTTTACTTTGAGGTACCCAGGTACCCCTGTCAATCTCTTAAAGGTGTAAAAAGAATATCGATATGTCACGCTCTTCTAAAGGGATATAATAAACCCACTCCAATAAAAATATAGAAACAATTAAAAGTTAAGAGTTGTCAAAATGTTTGAGCTTTGTAAACCATTTGCATCCATTAAATATATTCACTTGAAAATGAAAAGGTACCCGGGTACCCTGTCACTCACAAAAGGGGTAAAATCAGTTTTTTCAATCATTGGGGAATCTGTGAATGAGGCCAACATTTTTCCATTCGGACTAAGTGTTAACTGTATTTGATACTTCATTTGATTCTTCTGCCTCTAAAAGGTCTATAAACTCTTCGCCCTTCGCATAACTCTCTACCAGAGATGGTCTGTCGTACACTGTGACGTCTGTTACATATACTTGTGCCATATGTATACAACGGCACAAACATAACATCGCAGAATTTATCCTATAATTTAGGAGAATTAAATCGGAATTTTTTATTTTATTTAACCCATTTAACCCATGCTAAAGAAATGTTCACAATTTGAATAACAGAACAATTTGATGAGAGCAAATCGCGGTCCATTATTCGAAGGTAACCCAGCTTATAGCAACGTTTGTATGAAATTGATCCAATTACTATCATATAAAAATAATGTAAGTCTCTGATAAAAATTACACTCACGGTTAAATTTTTTAAACTAGTTTCGATTAGACTAAACAATGAGTAAATAAAGATGTTGTGATTTTTGATACTTTTTGTGACTAAAAACAGTTCCCTACTACAACCACACTAAAATAAAAAATAATCAGAAAGAATGTTCAATAAAAACCTGGAAAAAAAACTTTTAGAACTTAAGAACTTATATAGTAGTATATTAACCAGGTATATTGCATCCAACTTAAGTTTGTCCAATTTCATCTTGCTGTGCCGTCTCGTATGGTCTCTATCGTGCATTCGACAGTCACAGAATGTTACTAATTAAGTGTTCCCACATAAGTATTTCAAGTTGTTACAACGGAATGAGACAAACTAGCTGGAACCTTTTACTATGACGGAGGTTCAAGACAAAATTTATAGTTCATTTTTAGAAAAGCTCTTTTCTAACTAAACTAAGAACGTTAATATACAATCCACATGGGCTCCTTAAAGAACTGCATTAACGTTCCAAACAGTTGCCTTTGGTCTTGGTCCACCTTTTAAATGTTACCATCTCTACTCTATGTTCCGTGTAGTATTATCCAAACACCAATTCAGTGTGTGCGGATGCATCGTCCAACAAATTTCGTAGTTGCTGTTTGTGTTTTGATATTCCCTCGGCTGTGTTGCAAAAGCAACTCACATAAAACTGGGACAATGCTGCCATTGCACTCATGGTGCCGCTTAAGTGGCTCCCACAACAGGAGGTTGACTGTCATCTGGATGGTCATAAAATCGTATACGGTCCACCCACCCAATGTATTAATCAACGGCTGTGCACTAGTAGAGGTGGCATTTAACTCAACAGCAGAAATGACAAAATGCAGCAGCCTACTGGCAAATTTTAAAATGGGGAGTAGTTGTGTTGATGGCAATTGTGACGTTAGCGGTAGCTGTGGAGCTGGTGATGGCCATGGCAACGGCCGTGGTGATGATGATTTCGACCCCGAAGGTGTTGTATATCCATAAAGCAGTTGGATCCATTGTTCCGTTTCCACATGGGTTGTGCTGTTGTTGTTGCCAGTTGGTTTGTGTGTTTTTGCTGTTGCTGCTGCTTTTACTGATGGCGCTGTTGCATGCCAGTTCTAGGGCTCCTCCAAACTTTCTATGAGGTTCTCTCGAATATTGTGTTATTCGCTGGTTTTCCGTTCCACTTATCGTTCAAGTGTACTGTGAACTTGTTGTGCGAATGAAGTTCAGTTCACTTGGATTTGCTGTGTGGTATGCTGGAGGATGTTGCACTGTAGGGGAAAACTTGGATGTGCGTCCAGTTGGGGATGGACATTTTGAAATTGTGTTTTGTTACATAGAATATTGTCTTGGACATACAGGAATTAATTTTAAGATGATTTTCAACAAATTGCATACCCTCTTTTAATACTTCTTCATAGTTGACAGGAACAACAAATATTCATCCAGCAATTGCTACCGGAGTCTTTCGCACTCCTTAAATAGTTCATCACCCCAAGATTGCATAGGAGCCCCTTAACCTGTTTCATCTAAAAAACAATTTTCATAACTCTCACCTGCCCCTCCCATCGAGTTAATTGCCGAAAACTTTTCGAGCTGGAGCATTTTTATCCTTTCGTAGAATTCTGTTTATTTGGAAGCACTTGACTATGTCGAAGTCGTTACACAATTCATGGCTTATTCAACGACTGTAATTTCATTTAACGTTGATGGGGTAAACTAGTTTTAAAGAATATTTCACTCGAAAATTTCAGCGTACTTATTTATCACAAGACCTACTTCTGACGACTGCTTCTCAATGCTTGGAAAGACCGTAGTAACATCCCGCAGTTATTGCTGATGATATATATGTATATCATCGTGTCCGTCGCGGATATGTCATTTCTAAAGCCTTACTGATAAGATCCAATAAGGTTCGTTAAGATGGGCAAAAGTCTTCAACATAACATATTCGACAGAACCATGTTTCAAATGGATTAAAGGCTGAAGTGCAAACACTTGATTATCATCTTTAACCACAGGACATAAAACACTCAGATCATCAGATCACTCACGTGTTTATGAGCTGGTGGATATGCTTTGCCAACTCATCGCCGTCGGCCTTTAAAACTTTTGACGTCAGTACATCGACTTTATTGTTTACGACTTGCATTTGACGTACTGATCTCGTTATGACTAGGTGGCTGACAATCTACTCTTCTTCTTCTTCTTCTTTAATGGCAGCAACAACGCTTCGGTCTTTTGCGCTCCGTAGATAGTTCGTCACAGTTAACAGCTTTTTCATCTGGTGCATCCATCGGAGTTTTGGTCGCCCCCTCCTGCGCCGCAAATCGAGTTTATTGCCGAAGACATTTCGAGCCGGAGCGTTTTCGTCCATTCGTATAACGTGTCCAAGCCAGCGCATTCGGTCTATTTGCACGCGCTTGTCGTTGTACTGCTCATGATTCCTTCGAAAGACAGGTAGGATCAGAGTCTGGTAGAGCTGGATCGTTAAATCGCTTGCTTAGCGCATAGTAGCAGCGGTTTGCGATTAATACTCGTCTTTTGATTTCGAGGCTGATAATATTATTTTTGTTTATGGCGGAGCCAAGGTAGACAATATCATCTACCACCTCAAAGTTATAGTTGTCAACGTTAACGCAGCGTCCCAGACGAGTGGACTCTTTGTTTGTCCTCGTTCATCACCAGACCCACTTCAGCCGACTGCTTTTCAATGCTCGGAAAAGCCGCAGTAACATCTCGTAATCCACGTCCAATAATATCTATATCATCAGCATACGCGAGCAACATGTGGCTTTTGTTAAATATGGTGCCATTCCTGTTTACTGCTGCTTTCCGCATGATCATATCCATTACGATGTTAAAGAAATCGCCTTGTCTAAAGCCTCGCTTGGTAGCAAATGGATCTGACAGATATTTGCTAATTTTCACTGAAGACTTCGTGTCAGTCAGTGTCATCCCGCAGAGTCGAATTAGTTTCGTGGGGATACCAAACTTAACCATAGCATCCAACAATTTCTGTCGTATCGGACTGTCGAATGCAGCTTTGTAATCGATAAACAGATAGTAGGTGTCGATCTGCATTTCTTGGGTCTTCTCCAGAATTTGTCGTAGTGTGAACATCTGGTCGGTTGCGGATTTACCAGGTCTAAAGCCACACTGATAAGGTATAATCAGTTTCGCCAGAATGGGCTTTAGTCATTCACATAACACACTAGACAGGACCTTGTATGCGATGGGTAAAAGGCTAATTCCGTGGTAGTTGGTACAAACACTAGGATCGCCTTTCTTAAGTAAGGGACATAGGACAATGAATCACTCATCGGACATGCACTCCCTGAGCCAAATCGCCGCCGGCTTTAAAAAGCTATGCAGGCTCCTGCAGCTTTATTATTTTTAAGCCACGCAATTGCCGTGCTGATCTCGTTTTGGTGGTGGACAGTCTACTCCATCGTCGATGATTGGTGCGATTTCGTCACTTATGCTGCCTTCGGGAACTAGAAAAGATTGAAAGTGTTCCCTCCATATTTGCAGCACACTCTGAGTGTCCGTGACCAGATTTCCGTCTCTGTCCTTACAGGTGGGGATCCCTGTTCCAAAACCTATACTTTTTACCTTTTGGTAGAACTTTCGGGCCTCACCTCTTTTCCTGTAGTTTTCGATATCCTGCCTCTTTCTTTTTTTCCACTGACGCTTTTTCCGTCTGAACAGGCGTTTCATCTCCCTCCTTTTCTCTTTATAACGCTCCGTCATCGCACGCGTCGCCATTGGCTGCAGTTTTGTCTTGTATGCAGCATCCATTTCCTCAGACATTTCGCGACATTCATCAACGTACCAGGGCTTGTCAGAGCGTGGTTTTTCATGACCCAGTACGGTCGTTGCGGCAGTTGTCATAGAGTTCGCAATATGCTGCCACTGTATGTCGGAAACATCAGAACTAGGGGGGTTTGTTTGGAGTAATTAAGAGAGTTGGTTGGAGTAGGCATTGGCTATCTCAGTGGTATGCAGCTTTGTGATGTCCAGCTTCCTTTGCGTTTGATTACGAGTGTTTTTATCACTACTTAATCGTGTGCGTACCTTGGCTGCAACTAAGTAGGTGGTGATCCGAGTCAATATTTGCACCGCGCACCACACGCACGTCCATAATGCTTGAGACATGCCTTCCATCTACTACCACGTGATCAATCTGATTTCTTGTATTTTGATCGGGAGATAACCAGGTTGCCTTGTAGATATCTTTATGCGGGAATCTGGTTCCACTCACAACCATGTTTCTTGCCGACGCGAAACTTACCAGTCTTACATCCGCGTAATGTTTTAATATTTTGCCCGGATGCGAAAAGTGGCTATTCGGACACTTACAGGGTTAAACCGCGAGACCAGGTGTCGAAGTCTCTTGCCGACTTTGAAACCACATCCAAATTCGTGTTTCTCTGCATGGCAGCTGTAAAAGATGTCACAGTTCTTTCGTCGTGTGCGTCCCTGTCCTGTCCATCTCATTTCCGAACAGCTGTTCAGCTGAGTTTAAAACTAGAATCAGTCTAATTTGTAATAAAATTAACTAAGTAGGATATACATTAGGGTAATAACTTTTTGCATTTTTTGCAAATATCAAATCTCCCCAGACAAAATCGTGTAGGGCATGGAAAAATATTAAGAACTGCGTTTTTAGTTTTTCGCTATTGTTAAAAAACGTTACGCACCAAACGCGTTAAAGTTTTGAATCAAACGAAGTTTAAAAAAAAATTTTTATTGAAATAAAAATAGTACAAGATATATATCCGCTTTGTAAAACATCGCGTATTTTTAACCTAAAGTTTATATTTTACAATACCTACTTTTAATCATTTATTGTTATTATTTGTTTACATACTTACATATGTATAAACCATATTTAAAAAAATTGTTAAAAAAAAATTAAAAAACATATATTAAAGGCATTTTAGAAATCGCTGTCGGTGCGTAAGGTTTTTTTTAGCAAATTGAACTGAAATAGTTTTTTTTTATCATTAATACAATATTTGCCATTAGAAAAGCCCTGGGAAGAATGTTGTCCAAAAAAATTTATTACCCTAATATACAAGTGTCCTTGTGGTCCCTCTCACTATCATGTTTCTTGTGGACGCCAGGCTAAATAGAAACTAAAATTTTTCGACTGCTGAACCAAGATCATCTTTCCTTTCTACTTTAGCATTGAAATCTTCCCGAACAATTTATAAATTTCCTTAATTTGTTATGCATATGAATTTTTTAGTTTTTTATGCATTTCCTTTACTGGGTCAGGTTTGTTTTGGATGTATAGCGTTTTTCGCCGCTACACATGCTCCCACTGTGCAGGACCCTTGCCGTGTCCCTCCTGCGCATAATATTTATACTGATGCATTGTTTCACGTTCGCGTTGTTCTTATTTTTTCCGCCAAAAAATGTGCTAAAGGTGTTCGACAGTTCACAAGTGCTGTTGTTGTTCTTGTTGTACTTGTTTCCAGGTTACTAACACCATTCAGGTCGCCATTGAAAGGGTTCTGGCGAGACACGAGTCCTGGTGCCAATTCAAACCAAACTCGGTTATTAAAACAAGTCTCAAGTTGCTGGTATTAAAGCAAACACACACACGCACACACCAAAATTCTATTGTATTTCTCATTTTTTGGCTATGGAAAAATATTCTTTAAGCCATAGGAAAGTCTGCAATTATATGTATGAGAAGGAAGACAGTCATTACGCTGACAATAGTCTGCGGCAAAGGGAAAAGTTTCCTTTTATTAATTTTCCATCACTTCCACTCCTGGTTGTGGTTTTTTTTCTTTCCTTTTATTCTAATAATCGTAACACAACAACAGTAACAATAGAAAATTCCAATGTTAATTAAAACTGGTTGGCATCGGTATTACCTTGGAAGCCAATGGATGCCATTCATTGTTGCTCTGTCAAGCGGTTGGCATCCGCATAAGCTTTCCATCATAATTTGAAAGCTGTCTATCTGTCTGGTCCCATCCTAACATTCTATGTTATAGTCTCTATGATGATAAGATATTTTTGGTATTGTGCTACTTAAAATTTGAATTTCATAGTTGTACATTGTTCGACGATTATGTTTCCTCAACCGTTTCCGGTTTCCTTTACAAAAGATACAACTCCATTCCACACGTTCTAAGGACCCTTTCTTCTACTAAGTATGTAAGTGAGTAGTGCTTTCAACTCATTTGTATGTAATTATGTACTTTTATTATGCATATTATGTATTTTGCTAATTTTCTTTGATAAGATATTCATTTCATATTTTCAACTCATACTGCTGACAGTTGTTTTTCTTTTTCGTTGGAAAATAATTCAATTAATTACGAGTACTCCTCCGTCTGCTTAATTCATTCAACCATAATGATGTGTGTGTGTGCGTGTGGGCGTGCAGTTTGGGCGTTGAATGGTAAAAATGTTTTAAAAGGTTTTTATTACTCTGCGACCTTCATTAGGAGATTATTTACTTTGTAATTATAAACTTAATTAATTATTAAGAATAAGAAGATTTTCGCGTTAAGTTTATAATGCAACACTACATGCTTTTTGCATACATTCATGTTCATTTGTTACTTATTTCTTTATTACAGTATTTTGTACAGATCAAAAAGGCAAAAAAAAAAATACTACGAAGCAATAGACATGCCTACTTAAAGTTACTCAAAAGGTTCATGAACATTGCTGTTTAACTGAATGTTCGATATCACAGTACAACATTATTTAGCTCATTGATTTGGGACTCAATTCTGAGAACTGCACGTGAAAGTAGCTCCAAAAAGAAGAAGTTCTGCATCAAACGTTTTGTCAAATTACATCCCATAATAAGCTGAAACAAATTCAAACAAAGCAATAATTACAATTCCTTTAATCTGTTCATATAACGTTTCCCTACATAAGCAACAGTTTCACTTTTCCATTTATCAAATGATTTTGAACTGGGTTTATTTTGTAGCAGTTACATTATGGCATGTAACTTGATAAAATGAATGATGCTGAACTACTTCTTCTTGGGGCTACTTTCACGTGCAGTTCTCAGAATTGAGTCCCAAAATCATGTGTTGTACTGTGTTTGTGAGTCTCGAATATTTGTTTTTTTTTATAACATACAATATGATTTTTTTTTAGAAAAATCTTGAAACCTTGGGGTCTATGCAGCAAAGCTAATTTTTGTTGCTACTTTACCAATCAACGAATTTACTAAATTGTTTCCAATATTTAAATAATTTCTAGCTATCGAAACAAATACAACTGCAGCTTAAACTTAATACGCAACATTTCTAAGCAGATAGCCCTAGTACAAATTACTTTAATAACCCCCCTCTCCACTTTCTTCAGGCGCGTTTGAGTGTAAAGCGCTTTACGTCACATAAAAGTCCTTTGTGTCTTTTAAAAGTACTCAGAAAACATAAACATTACATCGAACATTATCTTCGCAGTTCGAACTATAACAACTCCTCCCCTGTTTCAACAGGAGGCACAAACAAAGTGTGGTGCGACGTTTTGTCTTGGGAGGGGGGAAGGAGTAACAAAAACTTCAACTAATTTCCGTTCTAACGTGTTTTTATGCTAACGAAGACAAATGGTTTCTTGGCGTTCTTTGTACTTTCTATGGCGCTAACATTTATTCATGGACGTTGATAAAGGGTTGGTTAGATGGTTTTAGTATCTGCCATCCCACTCTCACTCCACTTGTCTTGGTAATCGTCACCGGGCCCGTCACCGTCATCGTCACCGCCCCTGTGCTAACAGTTTTGCATTTTGAAAAGTTTTTGTTCATTTGTCTCGAAACCCCTGTTTTAATTTTTTTTTCTCCTCTTCTTACGTCCATAATGTCTGTGGTAGTTTTTGGCATTTGTAACATGGAATTAACCCATTAGTTTGAATGCTTAGGGCTATTGTTTTAAAACAACATTGAAATTGCCAGCAATAAAATCTACAATACCGACAGCAGAGGCAGGAAACAGTAGCAGAGACTGTCTTATTAATGAGTTTATGACAGTTTAAGCTATTGGAGGCGAAGGGAGACATAGATGGTGAACTAGAATAAATGTTAGATAAATGGTTAAAGCTTAGCAAAATGTCTGAGGAACATAAACGTAGGTAGTGGTTATTTTGGAAGGGGAGAAAATCAATTTTTCCTAATTTATGTTCGCATGTTTGTAGTTTTGCAAATCAATCACGTCTAAACGACAGTAATGATTTTACAGAATGTGTAAGTCTGTCTGGAAAATGTCGTAGACTATATATTCTATACATTTTTTTAACTTTGGACCTATAGGTGATTGGGCGTGCCAAACATTGTTTAGTATTCTCTATGCATTTACTCGGCACCCCGATTTGATGTTGAATGCCCCATATATGTATGTAAATAGTTAGCATTGAATTCTGATTCGATTTAAAGGTTACCATCCGCGATATGTCCCAGCTATTACAGCCGTAGATTAAAATATATCGAGGTGAAATTTGGAATGCAAGCTTATACCACATAAGCGGAGGTTAAGTACTAAGATGAGCAATATTGGTCAAAAGCTACTATCACTTTCCATACAAACTCCACCAATGTCCCAGCTATTGCAGCCGTATTTCAAATTTTATAAGCAAGTTTTTATTCTCTAAGCGAAGGTTAAGTTCTGAGATGAGTATCCGTCTATCTACCCCTTGCGATTACAGCCATAGTTTAAAAAATATTGAGCCGAAATGTGATTTGCAAGGTTATATTCTCTAAGCGGAGATTAAGTTCTAACATGTATGAGCAAGATCGAACAAAAACTACTCCCACGTCTCATGCGAATTCCTCCTTTTTATACCATCACCCTTAAGAAAGATGGTATATATCGCTCGTCATAACTCAAAAAACCTGAGTTTTGAGTTAATGATGTAGAATTGTTCATTTCTTCATACTCCATGTTGTGTAAAAAATGCTTGCTAATACCTTTTATACACTCTGCATGAGAGTTATTTGAATTCCTCCATTTCGTACAAGTTGGGTGTAAATTAAAAACTTTAAACGCGTTTATCTCGGAATCGATTTTTTTGAGTTATGACGGTCTTGCACAAAACGGGCAATATCATTTGATACGAGAAAAAGTGTAAAGCATTTAAGGAGACGAGTTAGACCCCAAGTATCTAAAGACGAAATTCGTTTTAAGACTTTTTAAGACGATTGAGTTTTGGCGTCCGTCTGTCTGGTAGGCCGGCTGGCTGGCTGGATTGCTGATGGGCACGGTACCCCGTGTAAACTTTTACTGATCCTTATGGAAATTTACAACTATTTATGTTTTCAAAAATGAAGTAATGGAATTGTAAATTGTACCCCCCATACAAAATTACATATTTTTGAATAATAAATATTTCTTTATAACTTTCAAATGGGCAACTGGAGGATATTAAAATTTGGTAAGTTTAATTACCTTGTAATAGTTGACACACCCTCAAAAAACCGAAACCTCTTCTGGTACCCCCATACAAATAACGCAATTCACCCTCAGTTTTATTCAGTCATATTTTGGGGAGGATGTATGCTAATGATAACTTGATTCTGGAATGAATTTGGACTATATCGGAAAACCCCTTTTCGATAATAATTGCCGTGTTTTTTGTTATTCTATATAGGAGTCGTTTGGGGATAACCAGAAGCTTTCTTTGGAGTTACCTAAGCAGCTCACAACGTCGGAGCGATCACGTATTCCCCGGGCAATGCCACTGAACGTCCGTTCAGTGGTAGCTAATGTGAGAAGGCGCAATGTTGAGTAAACTAATCGGCATGCTACCAGCGATGCGTCTTAGGAAGTAGGTAACAGAAGTTACTGAAGCTCAACACAGAGGCTCTCTTAGTGGCTTTGGCAGCCTCAAGAAACTAGGATCGGGCGCGGTGGCCTAAAAAGTCACTCTCCTTAAACAAAACAATTGTTATGAAAATACGAAGAAAAGAAAAAAACAAAAACCCCCCTAAATGTTGACGACCCCGCAAACGTTATAAGGACCATGATTTAAAGATATGAAATGTCCGAACTCTATTCATGGATGGTGCCTCTATTCAACTGTCGGATGTCCTTGACAAATACAAGGCTGACATCACCGCCATACAGGAAATAAGACGAGACAGGGATACACACGACGAAAGAACTGTTACATTTTTTACAGCTGCCATGCAGAAAGACACGAATTAGGATGTGGTTTCAAGTCGGCAGTAGACTTCGACACCTGGTCTCGCGGTTTAACCCTGTAAGTGACCGAATAGCCACTATTCGCATCCGGACGAAATATTTTTACATTACGTTGATTTTTGTACACGCCCCGAAGGAAAGACGATGACATTAAATATGGTCTTTATGAGCGCCTGGAGGAGATATATGACCGCAGCCTGCACATTGAATTAAAATAGTTCTGGGCGATTTTAATGCTAAAATAGGAAGGGAAGATGCTCTTGGTTCAAAGATATTCACAAGGCAACATGGATATCTCCCGATCAAAATATAAGAAATCATATTGATCACGTGGTTATTGATGGAAGGCAATAACCACGGTACAAGGTACGCAAACGATTATGTAGTGATAAAACACTCGTACTCAAACGCAAAGGAAGCTAGACATCGCAAATCTGCATACCACCGAGATATCCAATGCCTACTCTATCCAATTCCCTCAATTACTCCAAACAAACCCCCCTAGTTCTGATGTTCCCGACACAAAGTGGCAGCATATTGCGAATTCTTTGACGATTGCCGCAACGACCGTACTGGGTTATGAAAAACCACGCTCAGGCAAGCCCTGGTAAGATGATGAATGTCGCGAAATGTCTGACGAAATGGATGCTGCATACAAGGCAAATCTGCAGCCAATGGCGACGCATACGGTGACGGAGCGTTATAATGAGAAAAGGAGGGAGATGAGGTCCGAAAGTTCTACCAAAGGGTTAAAGGCAAAGGTTTTGAAACAGGTATCCCCACCTGTAAGGACAGAGACGGAATTCTGGTCACGAACACACAAAGTGGGCTGCAAATATGGGGGAACACTTTCGGTCTCTAGGCGTTTCCGAAGACAGCATAAGTGACGAAATCACACCAATCATCGACGATGGAGTAGACTGTCCACCACCGAGCCAAATCGAGATCAGCAAGGCAATTGCACGGCTTAAAAATAAATAAAGCTGCCGGAGCCGATGGACTACTGGCAGAGCGTTGTAAAGCCGGCGGCGATGAGCTGGTAACATGCATGCACCAGGTCATAGACACGACTTAGTCCAAGGAATGCATATCCGATGATTGGATTTAAATGTTCTATGTCCTGTGCTTCAAAAAGGTGATCCAAGTTTGTGTACCAACTGCCGCTGGAGCAGCCTTTTACTCATCGCATGAATGGTCCTTCCTGTGAGTTATGTGAAAGACTAAAGCCCATTCTAGCGAGCCTGATTGGACCTTATCAGTGTGGCTTTAGATCTGGTAAATCCACGACCGACCAGATATTCACACTACGACAAATCCTGGAAAAGACCCAAGAAAAGCAGATCGACACCTACCATCCATAACAAAGCTGCATTCGAGAGTCCGATAGGACAGAAATTGTTAGATGCTATGGCTGAGTTTGTTATCCCCTCGAAGCTGATACGACTTTGCAGGATTACACAATAGACAAAAATCTGACTGAGCCATTTTCTACCATGCGAGGTTATAATCTGTCATGCGATCTTTTTAACATCGTAATGAAAAAGATCATGCGGAACAGGACGGGTACCATCTTTAACAAAAGTCACATGCTGCTCGCGTATGCCGATGATAAAGATATCATTGGCTGTGGATTGCGGGATGTTACTGCGTGCGGTGGGGCGTGCCCCCCCTCGCATTCGGCTTTTAATAAAGCTTAAGAGAGAGTATAGAAACTGATAACGACGTATGCGGCGGGGGGTGTTTTTTCGTTTTTTTTTTTGGGGCGTTTTGCATTTGGGGCATTTTTCATAGAGCCTAACTTTGATAGTGGTAGATAATGTTGTCTACCTTGGCTTCACCGTAAACGAAAATAATAATATCAGCCTGAAAATCAAGTGACGAACATTGATCGCAAACCGCTGCTACTATGCGTTAAGCAAGCGATTTAATCATATTACCACGTGAACAATTTGGTTTCTTGTATTTTAGGTTGCCTTGTGGAATGTATTTATTCGGGAATCTGGCTACACTCACTACCGTGTTTCTTTCGACGGGAAGCTAACCAGTTTGAATCTGTTATCAAATGTGTTGTTGAGTAGACTGAATTTTTGATGTCGGGGCAGAAAAGACGCTCATAGAAAGTCTTTTGATGTGAATAGTGGGTTTTCAGACACTAAAAGGGTTAAACTGCGAAACCAAATGTCGAATTCTCTTGCCGGTTATGAATCCACATCCATATTCGTGTATTTCTGCATGTCAGTCGTGAAAATTTCAAAGTTCTTTCGTCGTGTGGATCCCTGTCCCGTCCATCGCCTTTTCTGTATTACGGTGATGTCAGCCTTGGACACATAACCTAAAACCAATTTAATTCCCCTTTACACCCCATAAATTAGGTATGGGATAGCTTATCGCGTTGTTGTGAAGTTACACGCTTTCTTTTTTAGATTCACAACAAACGGCACCTACTTGTTTATCGACGAATGCGAACGTCACTGGTTGAGAAGCTTTTACTAGACATGCCGATTTCTCGAGACTTATACTGCGAAGCTGTTGACAACATTGAGGGGCCGGCAAAGAAAGAAAAATGTAAATGACTGGAGCCGGGAATCGAACCACGGATCTACCGCATGGTAGTCGCGTGTTCCAACCACTATGCTACTGCCGGTCCCATTTTTAATATACGTCATTATCAATAATTCGCCAATTTATCCAATACCACAACATGCATATTGCATGTTGTTAGAAATTTGCAAACATTATGCCCTTAACCCGACCTGAAACAAGCACCAAATCTTTTGCAAAGTATGAAATCTAACCTTACGTTTTTGACATCCATTGTTCTAGCTAAGATTTTTAAAGGACTTCAATGGTTTACAACTTTCATTGTTGCAGCAGCCCTTTTCGAAGTACCTCATTTAATTTGAAACATAATCTCAATTACTCTACAAGATAGAGAAGGCGTTCCAATATCACTTGTTTCGGTCTTAACGAAGTTCATTGTTAAAAATATGTTTTTTGTAACAAAATCACATAGTTATTTTTTGTAAGAATTCCTTACAAAAATTGTATATTTCATGGATTTTGTGCAGTACCAAAGCACAGCAACCTTTTTGAACTTTAATCCTTTAGAGTTTTGCTTCTTTGTGCTCCTTTTGTTAAACTTATTCGGTAATTCCCGATTTTTTCGGAAGGTATTAGCAAATTCTGGCAATTTTTGTTTATTTTTCTATGCGACTTTTTCTCTTTCCATCTCTCTTTACAGGTTTGTGAGCAGTATTAAACTTTGACTTAACATTTTACTCCTTTCTGTTATTTGTATCTGCTCTTCTTTGGCGTGCTTGTGGGTGTGAGTTTCTTTGGCAATTTGGGTTTCCAACTTTGTTCTCCTTTAGAATATGAATGTGTGAGGACGTCTGGTCGAGCTTTCTTGTTTTTGGGTTGCCTTATCAAGATTATTTTACGGTCACCTTTGTATCTCTCCAAATTGAGGACTGCTCGCCGCACCTCCACCTACTGTTACCAGTAGAAGACAGAAGGTTTTCAGAAAATCTTTGGCCTTATTTAATATTTTTAAGGCAAAATAGGAAAGAGATTTTTTTTTCTTTTGGTCTTATTCTTTCAATTGTTATTCATTGGCTGGGCATAATCCCAAATGTTTCCAATGCATTTTTTTTTCATCTTTCTTCCATTCATTAGATAAGCTGTGAAATTGTTGTTGCTTTTTTAGAAAAAAAGAAAATAAACCCAAAGAAAGGAATAAAAGTTTAAAAGTTGCATCTTAATGACTGTGAACGATGATTCTTTCATTGGCTACACAAACAATGGCTAAGGACTCTCTGTGTTTGAGATAAGGATAATAGCTCAATGGGTCGTTCGTAGGTCTATGGGCTTAACAGTTTTCTTTTTTATTATCTGGGATAAAAATGGTTGTGGCTTGTTCGTAGCACTAGCATTTTTTTGTTAAGACAGCTTTTTAATTTTGTTATGATGTGTTTATTTTTGTAAGGTGCTTAAAAGGAAACACTAGAGTTATATTTGTGATAATTTAATAATTGTTTAATGGATGCATTTAAATATTTAGTGTTTATAGAAGGTCTCATGAACAGATTGACAGGGGGTAAACTAGTACACAAAGGACTATAGCTTTGCGTGACTATGTCACCATGAATTTCCCTCATAGTTAATAAATGTGTTCAAAATCGCCCTTTAACTGCAGATCCCGCTTAGTGAGTCATCCACATCTCATTAATGGGATGCAAAAGACATTTTCTTTTTTTAATTGATTAAAATCTTCGACAAAAACTCTACTCTATGCCTCTATCAATATTACGAGAAGACTGACCTCATTTCATCGGACCCCACTATAAGCACAATACACAACTTACAACTTCTTAATCTCCCTTGGCATTCGAATACAATTTCCCTTTCGAATATCCTTCGTATAACTGAGATCAAGCATTTAATTAATCCCTCTTAAAATCAATTTAACACGTTCCCATAAATTAAGACGTACAATCGAAGTTTCAGCAGACCAATTATGAAACAGCCATAAATGTATATGACCGATATAAAAACGCATATAAATCCTGAATTTGTACGAATTTATATCCGGCCAGTAGTAATATGAAAGCCAAAGTGCAATAAACTGCAATATCGCCTCGTAAATGCGGCAACTTAATGAATGAAAATGGAAAAACTCCCAAAGAAACAAAAAAAATCAAGCTGTGGGTCATAAATAAGAATTGAAATTCATAAATATTTTTATGATACGCCATAACCGCTCAAAACTGAGCTAAGAGCACCGGCACCAAACAGGACCAGAAGTCCAAGGATTTGTATTGCGACGAAAATGATGACAAATTGAAATGATATTAAAGAAACCAAAATCCTTTGCAATTGGAGAACTTAAGTGGGTGAAGTAATTTGGTTTGCCTGCAGCATATTGCAGGGATGATGTTAAGGGTGCCGACCATGGTCTACACGTAGTTGGTCTTACGCTCGTTGGTCGCCAGAGTTAATGGCATGAAATTAAATGTGTTAACCCCCTTCTGAAGTGGTCGTTGTGTCGTTTATGAGAAAACTTAACAACGTCATTAAATGGGAATTCCTTTGCTTTTGATTTAACGATTACAAATCATTTAAATTGGCGGCTGTGGAATATTGTTTTTGTCAGCAATAGTGGCAGCATCAGCATTGACAAAAGAGCAAAAGTACTAAGGAACAGTGGTTGAAGAGGGTTAAAGTTTTGTAATTGTATTACAAGTGTGAGCTGATACTGTTTTGTTCTATTTTAAATCACTATTAATATTCTCACATTTCTTCCTTGCGACATTGTGGATAACCCGATATGTAGAAAAAATAAAACTAAAGCTATGTATAGACGGTTGTCAGATCTTACAATGTTATCTGATCTGCTAATGTACCGGCAATGTACTGTCATGGACAGTGTTGCCAAAGGAATTATTTATCTGGCAATTGTGTTGTTGTCTTGAACTCAGCTCACATAGCCATTGTGATCACAATTGAGAGGTACTGCGACTTCATGGAGCCGGATAAGCGCTCGTTCGTCAGCTACAAAAAAGCCAACCGGCATGGCTTTACGAACTTTGTAGAACAATCTCTTCTACCCATGTCGCCGCCCACATGTGCCAGAATGAGAGAGAGAATTCTCAGAGATGTCCTCCTTACGGCTGCTAAGCGCTTCATTCCAAACGTAAGTACCAATACTCCATCGGACGCAGCACGCCTCGCAGATCAGCGTGATCTTTTGCATGCTAACAACCCCACCGACGAACGGGTTGAACAGTTAACAGTAGAAGTAGATGGCCTTGTCGCTCAACACCGTGGTGAGAAATGGCGGGAACATCTAGATAACTGTGAGATCGGTTTTCACACACTATGGTCTACGATCAGAAGTCTATCTGGCATGAAATGAAACAATAACCTCGCAGCTCTCCTCGCGGAGAGCCAAGAACCTCGAAAGAGACTTGGTGTCAACATAGATGACAAAAGAGCTAGAATCACTGACTATCTAGCCACCATACAGAACTTCCTGCAGGATCGAAAATTAAAGTTATCACCGTCTTAATCTACAGTGTCACTTTTTACCTCTTGGACTAAGGAGGTAAGGTTGGAATTTGACATCTCGGTCAATGGAATCCGTATCCATACGTTACAAAACCCCATCATTTTTGGGGTAGTCTTCGAAAACCACCTTACCTTCTCCAAGCACGCCAGTTACATCAGCAATAAGGTAAAAAACCCGGAATAAGGTCCTCAAAGGTCTTATCTCGTCATGGGGCAAGGACAAAGACACAATAGTTTTGACGTACAAGGCGATTGGTCGCTCTGTCTTTAACTATGCAGTTCCACTTTGGACCCCATTCCTGAGCGACACTCAATGTCGAGCTTTACAAACGGTACAAAACAATGCACTAATGATCGCAACCGGATGCCTCTGAATGACAAGTGAGGATCATCAATTAGGAGACCAGTGGGGTACGGCAACACACCCCAACCATCAAATCTTGATGGAAGATCCTCCCCAAGTCATATACGCATGGACTTCTGGCGCTTCAGGTCTGACATTCAAAACGTCATACCATCTGATGTTAACAAAGGCGTACCTTCATTTCACCCAATGTCATTTCACCCAAAAACGAAAATGACATATCGCCCAAAACATGTGATATCGACCAAAAACTTATATGCAAAATGACATATCGCCCAAATGCAATGACATAACCCCCTACAGAAATTTTTTGGGCAAAATGTTTGTTTCAAAATGAATCATATTATAGTATAGTATATTATATTACACTGTAAGACAAATTTAAACTTTTGGCCTCACCCATGATCAAAGTGAGCAGATTCTGAAAATATAGCTCAAAACAAAATATACGTATCTCCCAGTTTTTCTAGATCAGCTCATTTAAGTTGTTTACGAGCAATTCAATTTTTGGAGCGAACTCTGCGAGTTGTTTCCTTTCGAAAATTGCTGTTTTGTATGGAATTATGTGTGCATTTGTTACGAATAGATTTTCGAATGGAAAAATAAAAAAAATGTTGTTGGAAAAATTCGAAAATTTTTATTTTTTTTCGACGAAATTTTTCATTTTGTTATATGATTTGAAAATTTTGAACGATGTAACAGTGAAAAATTTCGGATAATTATTCCGAAAATAGAAAAATTATCGGTGAAAAACTCGGAAAATTCCGGAAAAAAGTCGAGTTTTCGATTTTTTGGACGAATTTTTTTATTGTACCGCATGGTTTGATGATTTCAGATGACGAAAAGGTGGAAATATCATTGGGATGCTTGGAAAATTTCGTATTTATTGTGCCGGCCCATTTCGCTTTAAATTTGGGAAAATCCTTCGGAAAAGTCGAAAATTGCTTTTTTGTAAGGAATTATGTGCAATTGTTAAGGAATCGCTTTTCGAATGGAAAAATAGAAAATTTTTATGGAAAAACTCGGAAAATTCTGGAAAAGCACAAAAAAAAATGATATTTTTATCGACGAAATTTTGCAGTTTTCGCATGATTTGAAGATTTTGAACGATGTCAAGGTGAAAAATTTCGGAAGAATGTTGGTTGGCGAGATAATTAATAGTTAGATAAAAAATATATATTGATATTCTGAGCAATATTTGGTAATTTTTTCAAAAAATTAGTTTACGTTTGAAAAATTAAGTTGTCTACTTGGATTGCGGGCATTCATTTCGTAACGACTTTTTAGTTTTTTAGGGAGAGTTATTTGCTTGGCTAATGCCACCTATTAGACAATCAAACCTTAGATTACGTAACCGTAGTGCAATAATTAGTCAGACTATACACAGTTCATCCACGACAAAATGTATGCTTCTATCTTTGCTATCTTTTAATTCCATGCGTACTGTGGATGGAGTTTTGTGCGCCGCATTTCGGGAGGCTTGCCAAAATTCAAAAGCGATACAAATTCGTACATTGTTTGCGATCATTGGCCGGTTTGATGGATGACATGTGCGTGCTCATGTGCGGCAATCAGCTGTCAACATTGGGAATGCCAGCGCCAAATCGTCCGATGCAATATGCATTCGATCGCGAATTTTGACGAGAGCAAGACTATAATCGAGACGAACTGACCGAAGGAGTTCGAACAAATGTGCCGCTGTTAAATGCCGAGTAGAAGAACATGTACGATTCGCTGATAAAGGTTGTTGACGATAAAACGGGAGGCATTTACTTTTTTTACAAGACATTTTTTATTGATTCTGGGAACAATTCGGTCAAGATATGTATGTAATAACGTTGGCCGCTGCATCCCCTGGCATGGCTGCAACATTATTGGAAGGCAGTCGAACTACAAATTCCGCTTTGAAACTGATGATAAATCTTCTCACGGTTGAAAATAACCTCCCACCGTCTGCTAAATTGGTAACGGCCAAATTCGTGTTGATGTTTCCAATGAATTGATATCGTTCCCTGCAAATTTTTGCGAGTTCACAACGTCGGAATAGCAACATCACATTGCACAAAATTATAAAAATCTCGATTGAATTAATTTACGGGCGGTACTAGCAGCGAAGAATAAGGACATTGATGGCTTGAATTAGATTTTAGAAAGTCATATCGCTGGAGAACTGCATTTGTACAAATCTGTTTACCGCGTGACCGACGAGGATGATGCGACCAACAATCGACCGAATTTTTCAACTCGATTAATGTACCGCATAATTTACAGATGAAGGTGGGATCGATCATAATCATATTGCGGATTTTAAATCAACCGAAATTGTGCACCGGTACGCGGTTGTCCGTCAGGAATCTGATTAACAATGTGATTTAACCGACGATCATCAAAAACAAATTCTAAGAAGAGGAAGTCCAATCGTTGGAAATATGTGGGATTAATATCGAATTTTCCTGTTTTATGTGCGGTCAGCTGAACGTTGCCTTTTCACGTTTTGGAGAACCGGCTTCGTTGTTTGTTTTTGTGGCGGAAAGCTAATCGAAATACATTGTTTATCATACCACCCTCTACTGAGTTTATCTAAAGGCATTTAATTGGGGCGAGACGAAGTTCGCCGGGTCCGCTAGTAGATGATATAAAGGACTAAGAAAGCGATTTAATGATAGAGCAGAATAATGGGTAATGAAGCAAGCGAATGAATCAATTCTGGCAGTATTTGAGGGAAAAATATTAAAATATATTAACGAAATTGACGTTGTCAAACGTATTAAGGTGCAGCGCGCTGCAGCGGTTCGACGATTCCCAGCGGCGAAATTTGCAAGGAATTATACATGCAGGTATGCGACAAGACCTTCTTTGATATTAAAACGTCTTGTCTTCGAGGCCTTGTTTTCACATACCTAAACCAGGCCTCTTCCTACCTTTCGAAAATATTCCGAGTACATCTTCACTTCGTTCTTTAAGGACCAATGCTGCAGGCCTTGAAAGAAAGAATCAAGTTTTTCAATGATTTTGTTATCCATCATTCCGACAGTGTACGCATTCCGTATCATTTCTCATAGAAGGCATGAAAAGAAAAGGCAACGAGGAAGGTGATCGTGTGTTTTTCTTAAAACAGTTTATGATAAGTTTCAGTCCCGCAATTCAAATGCATGTTCATAGGCTAGATAATAGCATTTGTAAAAGAAATGGAAGACCTACTGACTCCTTTGAAGGCGTTCTATTAGGCCTCCTATGTCCTTCCTTTCGCCGCTAAGTAACCTCGCATTTGACAGACATCGATTGTCATTATTCGGAATGACATCATGCTAACTATAATAAATTTTAATAAATTTATCGTAATTTCAAAAACATTGACAATTTTCTGTTATTAAACCTGAAGAAATGGCTATGCATCATTTGAACAACCATTTATATTTAAAACTCTAAAAACATCCTATTTTTTATGCAACAAGATTTAAGAAACAATATCCCACTCATACTGCAGTTCTTCAAACTAAACTCTTCCCTTCTATGTAACAGCGAACATTTTTCCCCACTAATCCTACAAATCACTGTACAAACACCCCCCCCCCCCCCACCCCCTCCATCACCTGCCTTGATTGTTTCCTAAAGTAAGATTTGCGGGTTGTTAAGGATCGGTTATCAAATAATTTGCGATAAGAAGAAAGATGATAAACAACGTCATAAAACACTTCTTGAAGCAATTTCCATAGGTAGTAAGTAAGTTCGTCCATACCACCAACTTCCTACCATTTATCGAAACGGAAAAATTAAAGAAAAACAATGGTTAACGCGTAATTAAAAACTTGTAATGGCCAAAACATTCCGGCAAACATTTTGCCAAAGTACTACAACTCACGTTGTTGCTGTTGTTGGTGGGTAATGTTATTGACGTTGGTGTGTAAGCCATTACATGAAAATGCCTTGAGCTATTTGAAGTGCGTGCAAGGCATATTTAAAATAATGACCCACAAACAAACACAAAAGTCTGAGACATAGGGAGATGGGGGCAGCAAATGCCAATGCCAAAGTGAATGTTACCAGATGATGGTAATCAAAAATTATGACTTCATAAATAGCCGCAATTAATAATTTTTGACAATTTGCACATACATCGGGAACTCGCTTTGTGTTAAACACAACTCGTTGACGCTCAAGGAGTTTGTAGTCTTGATAACAGGAAATGTGGTAGATATCTAGAAAAACTTACAGTGGCGTATGTATTAGGTTTGCCGGTAAGGGGAAGCGGGTAAAAGAATTATGTATAATACAAAACAGTAATTATTAATAAGAAAATGTTTAATATTTTTGAAAATAAAAGATTGGGATCCTTAAGATGAGGTGCAATCACTGGTCTGATATCCTTCAAATGTTTGATGATTGAACTAGGTCACTGGCCTCGTATCGTTGATGCTGTGTGGTGTAATGTGTTGCGATGCCTGGGGTTGTTGTCCTTTGTTCGGAGAAGCGGTCCTTAGACGAGCGGCGGTAATTCGTTGATAGGACACAGGACGGGTTTTACGTTGTGGTAATTCGTTTTTGTCCGATGTTGTTCATCTCAGAACTTAACCTTTATATTAGGGGTTTTATCTCAGCCTGAGGTAGTCTCAGCCGCCTCCAGGGTCTTCACAAGGAAATTACGAAATAAAAGAGTAGACATTCCCTGACTAGGAATGACATTATATATTTATTTCTATATTTTACAATCCACAAAATTTAAATAGAACGAAACACTCCGGATTCTTAAGCTAAAGTACAATAACTGGTCTGATATCCTTCAGATGTTTGCTGGCTGGTAATGATGTCTGGGGATAATACTTGGTCGGTGGCCACGTATCGTTGAAACACTCTGGTGTAATGCATTGCGGTGCCTGGGATTATTGTCTTTTGTATGGAGAAGCGGTCCTTAGACGAGCGGCGGTAATTCGGTGATTGGAAACAGGACGGGTTTTATGTTGTGGTAATTCGGGTGGCGTCGGAAGTCGAGGTCTCGCAGGTAAGTTCGGATGGACCTTCTGGTGAAATTTGCTAAGGTCCTGGAACAGAAGAATAAGAACAACTATTTGTAGACCCTGTCTTTATATTGTACGAGAACCCGTAGGTCCGATTGTACAGGCTTATAGCCCGGTTGTACAGACTCAAGGTCCGATTTTACAGGCTTATAGCCCGATTGTACAGGCTCGTAGCCCGGTTGTACAGACTCAAGGTCCTATTGTACAGACTTATAGCCCGATTGTACGCACTTATTGTCCGATTGTACAGACTCGAGGTCCGATTGCACAGGTCTTTAGCCCGGTTGTACAAACTTATTGTCCGATTGCACAGACTCAAGGTCTGATTTTACAAGCGTATAACCCGGTTGTAAAGACTCAAAGTCCGATTGTACAGGCTTATAGCTCGGTTGTACAGAATCAAGGTCCGATTGTACAGGCTTATAGCCCGATTGTACAGACTCAAAGTTCGATTGTACAGGTCTATAGCTCGGTTTTATAGACTTATTGTCCGATTGCACAGACTCAAGGTCCGATTGTACAACCTATGGCCCTGTTGTACCGACTTATTTTCCGATTGAAAGACACGAGGGCCGATTGCACACGGCTTATAGTCCGGTTCTATAGGCTCGTAATCCGGTTGTACAGACTTTTTGTCCGATCAATAACATTAGTTGACTTGGCTATAAACTTCGTCTTAGAGGAGTTACCGACGATGGTTGTGAAAAAACGTCGTCTCCTTATATTATGGGTGACATGAACCAATTCAGAATTATGAAGCAGTAGTTTGCACTGAACGCCGCAATTAAAAATAATCTTTGTGCTGCTGACCGATAATGCGGTTATGTGGTGGTATTGTATGCATCCCTTTGCGTTGCTGACCGATGATGCTGTGTTTGTTGTGTGGTGGTATGCTATGCTCTCTTTTAGCGTGGCAACAGTGGCGTTACAAATGGATGAACAAAATTAATATACACTTTGCTCTGTTCGTACGTCTGGTGGGTGAAGGTATAAATATCGTTAGTGTCGATATGCATTTCTTAGGTATTCTCCAAGATATGTCGTATGTCATGTAAATATTAGGTATGTCCTTGAAATACTAGTTCTTAAGCCACACCAATAAAGTACAATCGTGTCGTTTAGATGTTCTGTAATCTTTTACATAACACACTCGGCAGGGCCTTGTATCTGATGGGTTACAGGCTGATTCACCTGTAGTAAGTTCACACTTATGAATCGTTTTTCTTAACCATAGAATATAGAAAACTCAGATTCCAATCACCAGGAAGTGCGTATAGCGTATTAGCTCAATATATGCTTTATCCATTTGAAGTTAAAATAATAAAATAATGTTATACTTCAGACAAATTGTAACATAATTTCCCACATTTCTCAACTGATTCATACAAATTTATTCTAAGGTCATATTTTTTTGTATAAAGAAAGATCTAAATCAAGTAATATGTTCTCAAGCCACTCAAAAGTTTAATTCAATCCTTAGATCAATGATGTAACCAGTTGCTGAATTTTATTACTGCCTTCGTTGCCACTTACTTTTTAATAGTGAAAAATCATTTTGCGTTCATACTCTGTTAGACAGCTTCTCTTCTGCATGTTATTGCATTAGTGTTAAGAAATTAACAATATACCATATAAGGCAGAGAAAGATTTGTCGTGTAAAATAGCACTTGCATAAATATTAGTATTAGCGCCAACAGTCACCGTTTTACACCGGTTTCATATATGAACCCTCCGCATTGCTATTCTACCTAAGGTTTTACTAGAAATATGCATTTAATGTTTATGCAAAAAGTTGTTATTCCGCAGGGCTTAGTTTTATTACAAACAAAAGTCACAAAAGTTATGACAACCAAAAAAAAAAAACAAAGGGGGGTGCTCTATAACTTTTATCACCCCCACTGGCACCCCCACTTTTGTGCAAAGGTAAAATTGCTAAGATTATAGTTTTGCAAATTTGTGTGCCCTTCTTCTTGAAATTTATGAAAATCCTTTATAATACAGCTTAAGGGCTGTTGTTAAAAAAAAAAAACATTATACATACATTTAAGAGCAGATTCTGCATTCCATGTGTTAAGAGGCATATTTAAGCATAAGATATTATGATATTTCCATTATATATGCTTTACGCTGTCTATCAAAATAGCGGAAAACAAACCGTAAACTACGAGACATGATACCAACCCCCGCGAATCTTTGTCCACATCTTCGTTCTTAGACATTCTCTTACCGCCTCAATGTCCTTTGACATTTGACAAGTCATCATACAAAAAAATAAACAAAAGCTTTCAAGGTATCGCTCACTCGTCATACACACTCACACACACATTCCCTCTCTTGATGCATATTTCATGTAGCCGACGTCGTTTACCTTGGCACATTTGCGGTAAGGTGGATTGAAGTGGGAGTTTAAGAATCGCTAGGGTGGGAGGTTAAAGCATATCAAAATATATATGTATGCATTTGCAAACAAGGTTATTGTTAAATAAACATATATTTTATTTTGTCTTTTGTCCTCTACATATCATGTTCATCATAGGCGTCGCCATCGTCATCCCCGTCGACCAAAAACGAGAATAACCAGAGCAAAATAAATGAAAAATTGCACTTAAACTGTCACATCTCAAGGTTTGCGAGACGACGTAAGTGTCAATTGTTCGCACAAAAGACACCCTTAAAACTGGAACATCAAGTTTGAAAGCGGAAATTGACATTTTAATGCAATGCATGGAATGGTGTTTAAAGCGAAAGCAACACAGCGCTTTGGAATGTCACTGACGTGTCGTGAAGCATGCAACCCTTGAGCAGATGTAAAGGTTGTATGATTTCGAAGATGTTTGTGTATAAAGTAAATACCAGCCCCCGATGGGGCGGTTAAAAAAGCTACTGTATCTTTAAATGCGGCTTAAATTTTTTCAAAACATCATGCCTTGTCCGTCAATGGGTCTGCTAGGAAAACCTGAAGTCGAAGATGGCTTTTCTTTTTGAAAATTCTTTGTTGATATTTTTTAAGAGTGAACCGTTTATTACCACATACATAAACCAAGGGTTTAAAATGCATAATGTATTTGCAAATTTTTAATTTATCAAAGTACATTATTGATATTGCATTACCTTCAACTTATCCCTATACTACTTTCTAATCTGATCATAAAGTGCTAAAAAAAGACTATGGAAATCGTTGCATGCTTACCGATTGTATTCACAATTACGTGTAGATACATTTAAATCGATAGCTGCGTCGATCAGTCATTGCGGGTTGGTCGGAGGTATTGCAAAATATAAGAGCAGCCAATAGAAATTTAGAAAAATTTTGTTATTTAGCGGAGCGCATTATAGCTCATTCTAGCGCAGCAAACATTGTGCGCTCATTACAACATATGGCGTGGGTCCATCAATTCAATCGCATAAGAAAATGGGACAGAAGTTCCAGAAGATAGAACACAGACTCTCTACTCGTAAGCAGTATAGGGTCTGATATACATATACCCAGAACAACTTTATATCACATTTTTCACAAAGAATTATTTTGACTTCTGTCCTAATATCACAGCTTGTATTAAGCTTTGCAATATAATGAAATATAACTAGATTATTTTTAAATTTTACTAGTTCTGTTAACTAAATTTATAAATATAATTTTTCTTTACCAGATCATATTTTGAGATGCAAGTATTTTCTAATTTAAGTTTTTTGATCTGAATAAACAGAACTCCCTGGTGAGGTCGCAAAGCAGATCACAATGTCCGATTGATCATGTAGACCTGGGCAATGTACCCAGATGTAATTGAACATCCGTTCAATTACATAGTGCAAAACTTAATCTAGGTGGGGAGTGGGTGTATAAAATATCAAGTTAGGATGAAGGTATGAGGTCAGTTTAGTAAAACGTCTTTCAGGGTTTGGAGTTGGACTAATTTTATCAAATGAAATCTTCAAATAAACGTCATTATTAATAAACCATAAATCCACAAAATTAGAACGATGTGCGTATGATTAATATAAAATTCGTATAAAATCAAAATAAAGTTGTACAAACATACATATGTATAGAGTACCATACGCAAACTCGTCACATACAGTACAGTACAATACTTTGGTCAGTGTCGAATATTTTGATATAATATATAACCAGAATTTGAGTCTTAGCTACAATTCAGCAGAAGAATGAAATAAAAATTGATCCTCAATGCTTCTTGAGTTATATCTTCAAAAAGGTCATCAAAAAAGTTAGGCCTGAAAAAACTAAGCCCTACGAGGGTTTTACTATACTGGCCAAGTATCATCGCCCTGAATTGAAATGTCTCACCTCCAAGACAATGACCACGAAAATGTTCCACAATGTAATGCAAATGTCAGAATCAGCAATGTTAAGTAAGATAATTGCCATGTACATATGTAGGCGTTACAAACCCAAAAATATAGCACCGGGCGCTTTAGCTAAACACAATTAGAAAGACTCCTGCTATCTATGCTATCTATTTGGTGAATGTCCTAGACAAATATAAGGCTAACATTACCTCCAAATAGAAAATGCAAAGGACTTAATAGACAATACCGACCCATTTTAAACCAGGTGACGAGTTTGACAAGGCGACAGCTTATCTTTTAATATTATGACCTCACTATTAATAAGGAAATGATAATGTTGAAAGCAGCAGTAAAGACGATCTTTACAAGTTTGACTATGGGAAAAAAGGACATTATTTGATCCGAATACCCTACGAACCCCCGAAATAGTATTTATTTAACAGTATCGTCATTTGATGTCGTATTGAACGGGAAGCTTATCGTTATCGGCTAATTTCAACTATTGGAAATTTTCCACTCTGATGTCACTTTTCGGTTTTGATGATTATATGTTACCCTTCCCCACGCGCACAAACGAAGTGAAGGGTCTACTCATTTTGATCTTACATTTGTAACGCCCATAAGGAGGAGTGGTAGGTATGACAATATGTATATATATATAAATGATCGGCGTCAAATTCTGAGTCGATTTAAAGATAACCGTCTATCTGTCTGTTTGTCCCTCCCCACAATTACAGCCGTAGTTTAAGAAGTATCAAGCTGAAATTTGGAACACAAACTTATATTCTCAAAGCGGAGGTTAAGTTTTAAGATTAGCACAATCCCCCTTTTGAGGACCTGTTTCTGCGATTACAGCAGTAGTTTAAGAGCCATCGAGCCATTTTGTATGCAAGCTTCTGTCCCCTAAACGAAGAGTAAGTTCTAAGATGAGCAACATCGGTCAAAAACTACTCCCACCTCCCACACAAATTACCCCTTTTTTGGTTGTTTAACCCTGCGAATACAGCCGTAGTTAGGAAGCTATCGAGCTGAAATTTCGTATGTATGTTCTATTCTCTAAGCCGAGGGGAAGTTCTAATATGAGCAAGATCGGACAAAAACTACATCCACCTCCCATACCAACTTCACCTTCTTGGGGTTGTATGTCTGACAGTCCCCGCGATTTCCGTCTGTGATTTTCCAAGCGGAGGTTAAGTTCTAAGATGAGTAGGATCGGACAAAAAGAACTTCCATCTCTAATGCAGACACCCCCTTTGTGGGGTGTCCGTCTATTAAGATCATAAACAAAAAAATGTATAGAAAGTGCAGAATAGATAGGGTCGAAAAAAAGTTGTTGTAGATGCGAACGATAACACTATGCACTATGCAATTTTTACAATAGTTTTGATCTCAGTAACAAAACTTAGAGAGTTAAAAGGTCCTGAGATAATACTCCACTGAAAATTTTCATGTAGGTCGCCGAAGACATGTTCTGTCCCAAATGTATTTTTTCACATGATTTTTCATATTCTTTGATTCGACTTTTGACAAAAAAATAAACAAATTTGAAAACACTGAAAAAAATTTCGCGACGTAGTGGAGTAAATTGGAGTTCAGGGGTTTGTTAGTTAGTTAAAATGCTATTATTTAAAATTGGTGTGGTTCACCTGAAAAAAATTGTGTTGCAATGTGTAATTAAAAAATGTCTCTTCAGCTGTGTCTTCTCCAACATCTTTGCAAACCTTAAGTCTTAAATGTTATTCCAGAAGTATGAGGAACACAACCCTTCAACATCGTAAAATCGTTTAAATCTGTAACGTATATAAATATAAAGTTCACTCACCATACCTTCCAAATGTGGCACATATCTAGAACTATTGTTAGTAACGGTCTTTCACAAAATTTTCAATTAATTTCTTTCGTAGCAACCATGTCACATTATAGTATCCTGATACCCTGTTGCACAGATTAGGCTACCATTAGTTCAATTTGCACACTTTTTTGAAACTCAAAATGTCGAAATAGGATTTCAATTCAATAATACTCTTATATACCTTTTGTTTTATGTACTACTAATAAAATACGTATGTATTTATATATACGTCATACACATACTGTTTCCAATATATTGCATCTCTTTAAACTCTCGAAATTACTTTTTTTTGTCAAAGAAACTACAGAAACTGCCAAATTGCAAAGTTATCCTGATTGGACATTAAACTTTAACACGACAAGAGCAACAATAACATAAGATGATTAAAATTTACAATTTTGTTCTTTCGTCATGTTGTTGCTTCGATTGCTCCAACAATTTCCCATTAAAACTTCAATCTGTTTGAACGAAATGATAACGTATCAAATGCATTTATTGTCAACAACGAAAGGCTAAAGAAAAAGCACACACACACATACACCGCAGTAGCAACAGTCGAAAAAGCAGAAGCAGAAGAGGAAACTAAACTGAAAATGGCAGCAGCACCTGAGTGAACATAAACAGAGGTCAAAACATTTATTGCATGTCAAAGAGAGATACACAAGAACCACACCATCACAACAGCAACAGTAACTGCAACGGCAACAGCATCCGAGTGCAAAGACTCCAAAACTTTAAAGGCGAGCTGTGAGCAATAGAAAACGAAGACAAACAGGCAACAAAATCAAGTTTACCAAAGCAAAACCATTTCACACTCGATAAAATTTTCAATGGCATCTGACATGCACCGGGACGACGGGATACACAATGGGCAAAAAGACGAATAACTACAAAAAGATGACACACTAGGTGGACCAGGAATAGCCGACGACCAACGCCAGGAATTGCAACGACAGCAGTTTTAGCTCTGGCAGGTAAAATGGAACACTTCCAACACGAAATTGCATTAAAACAAAAACCAAAGAAAAAAACAAGAGCTTGAAATTGCTGCAAACCAAATGCATAATAAATGTTTAGTTTTTTTTCCTTGGCACATGCCAGGGACAAAAACTAAGCATACAAATTGTATATATTGTAAATAAAGGGTTTGTGTTGGAGACGCCATGAAGTGAAGTGAAGCTATGTATTGTGGCAGGCCGATGAAGTCAAAAGCGATATGGATGTGTTTTAAGAGAAGTCAAATAGCTGGTCTTGTAAAAAACAGCGTTTGCAGGCCTACTACAAGTCCTGCGTAGCACTGATATAATAAAACGCATTGGCATTTATGTAATCAAGTTGCAAAATTTTCATCTGAAACGAAGCTTGGAATAAAATTAAACGAATACCTAATACATCAAGCCATTACTAAAAGCCGTTGCTAAGTGCTACTGCAGCCTTCTCATGGTTTTGGTAAGGAAGTTGTCAGGATGATTGAGCACTTAAAACTTAATTCCCCTTTACACCCCATGAATGAGGTATGGGATAGCTTCTCGCGTTGTTGTGAATTAACACGATTTCTATTTTTAGATTCACAACTAACGTCACCTACTTGTTTATCGAAGAATAAGAACGTCACAGTTTGAGAAGCTCTTACTAGACATGCCGATTGACTCGACACTCACACTGGAGCCAGGAGTTGAAACTGTGATCTCCCGCATGGTAGTCGCGTGTACTAAGCACTATGCCACGGCCGGTCCCAGAGCACAATGTTAAGAAATTTTTGGAACATTTCAGTCAGAAAATCAGAACGGATTAAAATAGGTTTCAAAACACACCACCAGTTTGAACTAAAATCTAACTACACTGAGCGTTTCCTATATGGTTCCTTTATGCAGCAGCACTCTGTTTATTCAGTTAGTAAATGGAGCTTTATTTACAATGTAGAATTCACTTTCTAAGATACTTTAATTGATTCAGCAGTTTTCATTAAACTACTTTTACCTAAATGGCAGCCCCTTTTATTTACTGCTGGCTATTATAATATAGTATGTATGTATATGTAGTACATCTTGGCTAAAAACTGGAGCAAGCACTTCTACATCTGCAACATTTATTCGCTTGTAGAGGTAGAACAAAAAAAAGAACTAATGTCACATTGATAATAATGTGCATGTTGGAAATGATTTTCATGGAGTGATTTGCTTCGTATACACACAGAACTTCTCTCAATACTGGCAACACCTTTAATGGTGCAGTGCTCAATAGAGGGACATAATAGAATCAATACTTTTTAAGGACATGAAAAGCAATACTATTAAAATTGGTACTGATGTCATGTAGCGATTATATTAAATCTACGAAAATTGATTTTAAAAGTTTTCATTAGTCTTGCGGGATTTAGCGTTTTAACATACTACATATTTAGAAAATAGAGATTTCTGCTCATTCAGGAAAAATTATGGCCGAAAATACGTCAAGTACAATTAGAGCAAAATACTATAATGAAAATTTATCGAGAATTTTGTTGAGAAATATCAATATATTCTATCAAAATTGATAGCTAATGGGTCAAAATCCTGCATTAATTTGAAGCGCAACGAAACTTAACTAAAGGTAATCGAAGTTAAGAACCTTCAGTCTAGTAGCGATATACATATGTCTTTTAGTTTCTTCTTTTCGGTATATGCCGTGAATATTTAGGTGGTATTCAATATCGTACATATCTTAGTATCGTGCCAAATGTTTTCATGTGAGAGTAGCCCAGCTGCTTCCTACATTGATGTGTAGCTTTGTATACTTAATTTTCGACTGTTAGGCCAAAATCTGTATAAGTTTTAGATGCTCGTCACACATAATTCTGCAAAATACAAGTAACCCGATCTTTCAACGGAATTTTGATTTGATTTGTTTATCAGAGTATTTTCCTCTCGATTGCTGCCAGAACCGATTATCCGCTTGTCATAACCCACAAATCTGAAACATACAGGAACCAATATCTGGTATGTCTCTGTCATTAAATCGTTTGATAAGTTTATAATAGTATCTATTCGCAAGATTCATTTACGGGTTTCAACGTTGGCGCTATTAGTTTTACTGGTGGAAAAGACTAGATAAAAACATCAAACACTTCAAAATTATAGTTGTCAATGTTAACGCAGTTTCCCAAACGAGTATATTCTTTGTTCGTTGACACTAATAACTTAGTTTTGTCCTCATTCACCGTTAGACCCATTTTAGCCAATTCCTTCTGAATGCCTGAGAAGGCTGCAGTCACATCCCGCAGTTTTCGACCGTTGTCTACATTGTCTACGTCATCAGCGTACGCGAGTAGCATGTGGCTTTTGTTGAATATCGTGCCACTCGTGTTTACTGCAGTATCCTCATTATCATCTCCATCACTATGTTGAAGAGGTCACACGATAGGCCGTCGCCTAGTTTTAGGCCTCGTCTGGTACAGAATGGCTTTGTAAGGTCCTTGCCAATCTTCACTGAAGACTTCGTGTCAGTCAGCGTCATTTCACAAAGGCGTATCAGCTTCGCTGGAATACTAAACTCAGCCATGGCTTCGAGTAAAATCTGGCCTATCGTGTGGGGAATGGGACTTTGCTCAGAGGTAGAAAGTTACTGATTGTTACTCACTTGGGAGTGACCAGAATCGATTCCTTTGTGGCACTGTCCAAGCAGCTAACTACTTCCGGTCTTAGACCAAGTATTCCCCGGGCAATGACTTCAAAGCAACCGCTTAGAAGTTAGCTAAAGTTAGAAGGCATTACAACCATGTATCCTGAATGGTCAAAGAGACGTCTCAGGAAAGAAGGCTTGAACCGCTGAAGCATGGTTGCATCGTGGGATTGGACGTGCAGATAGCAGCCGTATTACCAATCTAGGAGACGAGGGTTAGCAACCCACATCTTCCGAAAACTAAATTGCGAAAATCCATAGCGTCTGTTCCATATTGGGCGGCTTCCTGGTCAGCGTCTGCCTCAGAATGAGCGGCTGAAATGTTTCCTGGCAGTAGGAATAAAATGCAGAACCTGGTGGGCTGGGCTTGCCACCCGCCACCAGTATAATGGCAGTGAATAAAATGAGAAATAAGAAAAAAAGAAACCCCCAAAATGTTGACGACCACCGCAAACGTTTTAAGGACCATGATTTGAGAATATGCACCTGGAATGTTAGAACTCTTTACCGACCAGGTGCCTCTATTCAACTGGCGGATGTCCTCGAAGAGTATAAGGCTGACATTACTGCTATACAGGAAATTCGGTGGACTGGATATGGATGCTCGCGGATGAGGATGTGTGACGTGTACTACAGCTGCCACGCGGAAAAGCATGAGTTTGGTTGTGGATTTGTGGTCGGCAAGAGACAACGACACCTGGTCTCTAGGTTTACTCCTGTCAGTGAACGAATCGCCACCATAAGACTAAAGGCAAAATTTGTCTACATCACGCTGATATGTGCTCATGCTCCGACGGAGGAGAAAAGTGACGAGGTCAAAGACGAATTCTACGCCCAACTTGAAGAAACATATGACCGTAGCCGGGGCCATGATGTTAAAATCGTGCTGGGAGATTTTAATGCCAAAATAGGCCGGGAGAATGTCTTTAGCCCAACAGTCGGAAAATTTAGTCTGCATACTGACACATCGCCAAACGGAATCAGACTGATTGATTTCTCTGCAGCAAGGAACATGGTAATTAGCAGTACACGATTTGACCACAAAAACATTCACAAAGCAACGTGGATATCTCCCGATCAAGTAACGAGAAACCAAATTGATCACGTGGTAATCGATGGAAGGCACGCGTCAAGTGTCTTAGACGTACGAGTGATCAGAGGTGCGAACATCAACTCGGATCACCACCTCACTGCAGTGAAGGTGCGTACTAGGCTAAGCAGAGCGAAAACCCTGCGTAACCAGGCACAGAGAAAGCTGGACATCGCTAAACAGCAGACCGCGGAGATAGCCAACGCCTATTCTGACCAACTCACTGAACTGCTTCTTGATGCTCCAACTCCCGAAAATACTAGCGCGCAGTAGCAACATATTGCCCACTCGATGGAAAGGACTGCGCGGTCCGTACTAGGGTATGTGAAGCCCTTTAACGATAATGCCTGGTACGATGACCAATGCCGCGATGCCACCCGGGAACAAGATGCTGCATACAGGGCCAAACTGCAGCCAATGGCAACGCGAGCTGTTCATGAAAAGTATAGGGAGAAGAGGCGGGAGGCGACTCGACTCTTCAGGCGAAAAAAACGAGAGCTTAAGGAGCGGAATAATGTGTGTATTGAAGATTACAGGAACAGAGGTGAAGCCCGAAAATTCTATCAGAAGATAAAAGGAAAGGTACATGGAACAGGTCTTCCCTCCTGTAAAGACAAGGATGGTCATCTCGTTACTGACTCCGAGAGCGTACTGAGAATATATAAAGATCACTTCTGCAGCCTATTGATGTGTGAAAACTTGACGGAAGAAGACTGTGCACCAATCCGAGAGAATAACATCGAGTGTCCACCTCCGAGCCAAGCTGAGATAACAACTGCCATATCCCGCCTAAAGAACAACAAGGCCGCTGGGGCTGATGGTCTTCCAGCTGAGTTGTTTAAGGCGGGTGGAGATGAGCTTGTTTTAAGCATGCAACAGCTCATAGAGAACATTTGGCTTCAGGAGAGCATGCCAGAGGATTGGAATCTCAGTGTGCTATGTCCAATCTACAAAAAAGGTGACCGTAGTGAGTGTAAAAACTATCGTGGAATTAGCCTCTTACCGATTGCGTATAAGGTCCTGTCTAGCATACTGTGTGAACGTCTAAAGCCAATTGTGGAAAACCTGATTGGACCTTATCAGTGCGGCTTTAGACCAGGCAAATCCACGACGGATCAGATATTTACACTACGGCAGATTCTTGAGAAAACCCATGAGAAGCAAATCGATACTTACCACCTCTTTGTCGATTACAAAGCTGCCTTCGATAGTCCCATCAGGCATCGACTATACGAAGCCATGTCTGAGTTCGGTATTCCTGCGAAGATATTTCATCTCTGCCGGTGTACCCTTACGAGAGGTCCTAGACAGGGTGACGGTTTGTCATGTATGCTGTTCAACATAGTGATGGAGAAGGTGTTAAGGAAAGCAGCGGTTAACATGTCTGGTACCATATTTAATAAGATCCACATGCTGCTCGCATATGCCGATGATATCGACATTATCGGTCGAACGATTCGAGAGGTAACAGCTGTTTTCACATCAGTTGAAAGGGAGTCAGCGAAAATGGGTTTGGCAGTGAATGAGGACAAGACGAAGTTAATGGTATCATCGAACAAAGTATCCACCCGTTGGGGACGCAGCGTGAACGTTGAAAATTATTGCTTTGAGGTAGTGGATGAATTTATCTACCTTGGATCCGCCATGAACAAGAACAACAGTGTCAGCCTCGAAATAAAACGGAGAATAGTGCTTGCTAACAGGTGTTTCTTTGGACTACGCGAGCACTTTATAAACACCACCCTATCTCGAACTACCAAAGTCCAGCTGTACCAGGTACTAATTTTACCGGTCCTGTTGTACGCCTCCGAATCTTGGGTGCTTACACAGGCAGATGCAGCTCATCTGGCGGTGTTTGAGAGAAAAATACTCCGCAAAATATATGGACCCATTTGCGTAAACGGCGAGTTTAGGATTCGGATGAACCATGAGCTGTACGAGTTATACCACGACATTGATGTCGTCAAGCGGATCAAAGTGAAACGATTACGCTGGCTAGGCCATGTCGTGAGAATGGATGAGGAAACTCCAGCGCGAAAGGTATTCTATCAAGACCTCGAAGGACGGCGCAAAAGAGGGAGACCGCGACTACGTTGGAAGGACCAGGTGGAGGAATCACTGACGCTGCTTGGTAGGACTGACTGGAGACGTTGCGCACAAGATCGAAGCGAATGGAAATCTTTGATCATTTCGGCCTCTGACTTAGGCACTAAGATATAAATATATATATGTGTCAAGTTGTTTTAAAGGCTAATAATAATAATAATAATCGTGCTGTCGCAGGCAAATTTATACTCGACGAAGAGATTGAGTATGTTGATCTGTTTTTCGTGATTCTTTGCCAGAATTTGCCGCGGTATGAATATCAGGGCAGCTGTTGATTTACCCTGTTTTAAGCCGCCAGCATATGTCCCTATCGGGTGGGATAACTAGCTTTAGTTTTTTATATACTACACTCGACAGGACCTTGTATGCGATGGGTAAAAGGCTTATCCCGCGGTAGTTGGAGCACCCACTTGGATCAACCCTTTTTAGCAAGGAACTTAATAAGCATATATTTCAATCATCGGGAATGCACATGTTAAGCCAAACCGTGCATAGGAGCTGGTGCATGCTCGTTATAAGGTCATCATCGCTGGGTTAAAGAGCTCTGACGAAAGTCTATCGGCAGCGGCTGCTTTATAATTTTTCAGCCGCGATATCGCTTTTCTTTCTCTGTTTGGTGGAAGTGTTCCGTAACCAGACTTCCATCCTTGTCATTACAGGAGGGCAAATATGGAAATCCTTGTCCAGTACAGTTACTACTTTATTTTACCTTTTGGTAGAATTTTCGGCTTAACCTCTGTCCCTGTCTCCATATCCTTGTTCTCCCGATCCTTGATCTGACGTTTTTCGCTAAATGCATGCCTTCCATCGGTTTCCACATATTAAATTTGATTTTACGTGATTTGATCGTGGGATATCCAAGTTATCTTGTGAATATATTTATGCTGAAATCCGGTTCCGTTCACTTCCAGCCTTAACCCGTTATCTGACGTGTTGGTATGTATGCTGAATTTACCGATCGATGGACCAACGACATCTTCCCTTTTTTAATGTCGTGTCCAGGGCAGAGGTCGTGGTCGTATGTTTCCAATAGGCGCTCTTAAAATGCACCTTTAATCTCATCTTTGTCTTCCGTCGGGGGATTGTGCACATATCAGCGTGACGCAAAATATTTAGCTTTGTTGTGAATTGTGGCTATTCGATCACTAACACGATTAAACCGCGAGACAAGATGTCTGAGTCTTTGGCCGTTTACGAAACCAAATCCAAATTCGTACTTTTCCGCATAGCAAATAAAAGGGTGGGATTTGAAATAGAGTGTAGAATAATGCGTGATCAATCCAAAAATGGGTGGCCCTGCCAATTCGGTTTTTCAATAGCAATAACTTAAGGACAAAAGCACCATTCGTTTTGATATTGTGTATGGAATTATTTGAGCTCACTGGTGTTTGTGACCGAGATCTATGGAAAAAACAATAGAATTCTCACGAATTGAAACATTTCTCAAATCTGAATCTATTACAATTAGAGCGATGAACGGCATACAACAGTTTAATATTTTATTTCCTTGATGCACCCATGGGTTTTGATATTGTTGATTTTGGAGAAGGTCTGATCGCAAAACATATCGCGTTGGCTACTGCATCCTTCTGTATTGCGCAACTCTAATGGATGTTGCAGAATAGCGCAATAAATTGCAATTTTCTGAGAACCGCACATGTAATATCAAGATAAAAAATTTTGCAAACATGTCAAATAATGAGGGATGAGTGTACTATGGCTCACAAACAATCGTTGGAACCCCTTGTTCGGGAATTATAGGATTAAAAAGCAATACAAGATTGAATTATCTTTCTTAAATTAATTTAATCAGAAAATATAAGGAAACTGATATATTGCTACTATGTATTCAAATGATACCCACGGTTATGCAGTTTGATTCAATTTATCACAGTTTCCAGATCCGTTAAAATTTGCGATGATAACACAAGGGAACAAGGTATTTGTTGTTAAAGAACTGAATATTGTTTTTAAGGTAATTTGGGACGCTGAATCCAAATCTGCACTTGGTTTTTTCGTATCAGCTCGACTTTTCGCGATATACCGTTATTTCCAAAACTAAGGTACTTCCACTACAAATATTTAAATAACTTGAAAACGGTTCACCATATTCAATTAAAAAAAAAACTTAAACTCGTCAACAAAATTATCTTTAACCCGTGCCTACATTGTTTTTAATTTGGCCCAGTAGTTACAGAGATATCGTTCTAGTTTTAAAAAAAAATAGAAAAATTTTACAAAAAAAAAAAAAAATTGTTTTTTAAAAATTCATAAAAAAAAATAATGCAACAAAAATCACAGTGTTGGTCTTAAAACATTTAGCTTAATATAGTTTGAATCAAATGAGCTTTATTTCATTGAAATCTGTGCACAACTTTTGATTTTGTCAACAATTTACTGAGATAACTAAATTTACAAAAATCGCGATTTCCATACAGAAATAAAATTTATTAATATGTTTGTGAAAGTGTAACTCGAGCAAACCTTAACGGATCGTTATGAAAATTTATCAGTATTAATATTTTTCGAAACGAATTTATGGGATTGTAAATGGGCGGAATAGCCCCACCCCTTCTGGTACCTCCCATACAAAATTACCTATTTTTGGATAATTAATATATTTTCGATAGCTGATAAACAGACAACCGGAGGATATTTAAATTTGGTCAGTTTATTTATCTTGCAAAAGTAGACAAACCCTAAAAAAACGAAACCGTTGCCATACCCCTTCTGGTACCTCCCATACAAATGACCGACTCACCCCAATAGTCTTACATAAATATCTTTTTTGAAATACACTGAATTCAGTCAAACTATGCGTAAGTTTTACGGTTATGAAAATATGAATCAGAATGAATTTGCACTATATCGGATCACCCCTTCTGGTACCTCCCATACAAAATGACCTATTTTTGGAAAATTAATATTTCTTCCTTAACTTCCAAATTGAAACTTGCCGATTAATTAAATTTGGTCAGTTAATTAATATTGTAATAGGAGGCAAAACTATAAATTAAACTATAAATAAATTTGCAAATTTGTCATGATTTTTAAAAATACAAAATTTTAATTTTTTTTGGGTAGAAACAAAAAAAATTCGAAAAATCTGTTATCACCGAACTTAGCATAACTCATTCAATTTTCAATCGATTATTACGTACATACATGTTTTGGAAAGCTACTTTAATATGATATCCAATAAAGCTAATAAAAAGAACAATTTGCCCCCAACTGATAAACTTTCAGCGTGAAGAAAATTAAAATGTGTAATTTTTTTTGTATTTTTTTTTTTTTTTTTTAATAAAGAGCCTTTACTCAGTCATTTTTTTTTTGTGATATTAAAAAATTTAATTTTTTTTCAAAGGTAACGACGATATCATTAAAGAAAAAAACAAAATTTTAAAATCCGGCTTATGAAAAAAAAATATGATTTTTTGAACTCTAATTTTTTGGAAAATAGGCGATAATACGATTAGTACCTGTAACTTAAAAATTCGAGCTGATGGAGAAAAATGGAGATTAGATTTGAAATCAGCGACCTCAAATTAGTAAAAAACAGCTATAGAATTCCAAACAACACTCAAAAAGTTCAATTTTGTTCCCTTGTGTAATCAATAAAGCTGAAGTACAGTCTATTGAAGTTAGCGGCTTGAATTTGAAAAATCCATGTTTTTCGCATGAACAGCCTTATTTTGCATGTTCACGTGTAGATAGACATATTCCCACTCCCACTCCCCGGTTCTCTCATACACGCCATATTATCAAAAGCATTACAATAAATTTCTGGCATTAAAAAACATTATCCTCTAATATACCTCAAATTTTTGTTAAATTTTAATTAGAATATCAAAAGAAACTAACGCACCCCGAAGATTTGTTCCACCTAAAAAAGTTACATTTAGGTCAATACTTCTTTGCCCAGAAAGAAATCTGCCCGGTCAGCTAGTACCTCATAAAAATGTATCAGTGATAAACAAAAGTCGTAGCAACCCCCATACAAAATGACCCATGTGGTGAACACTATAATCTTTAACATCGAGTTGGTGTTTTGCACGAGCCTAACATTAAGTGGACATATTGACTCAATCCTTTTTCCGTTAGCCATAACAAGTAAAACTAACATGGAGAGTTAAATTGATAAGGAAGCAAATCGCAGCTAAGTTGAGGACATTTTGCTTAGGTGGCTATTCACAGCACGGAATAACAATTTGACAGAATCAAATATGTATATTAGACAATTTCTCAAAAAACAGTTTTTTCGAAATGTCAATGGGATAATATATTTTCTAATTCTACTTAAAAAAAAACAAACTTGTATAAAACTTGAAAATTGATCGACCCCTAAAATCGTTTAAGGTTTTTGGCTGCAAAAAGGCTTTTTTAAAAAATCCTGATTTATTTATATGATTAAAAGTTTTGATACGCTTGACCGATGTTGATCGGAATAGACTTGTTTTAAAGCTGATAATATTTCACATATTTTCTGTGAAGACATTTTAGATAGTAGTTTGAAATATGCCCTAAAAATCGTGTTTTATGCGCATAAAATATGACCTGAAAAATGGCAAAATATGACCTAAAAATCAACAAAAACATGCCCTAAAAATGAAAGTCATACAATTTTTTTCATATGAATTAGAAATATTTTTATTAAAAATAAAAAAAAACAGCTTAAATATTAAAAAGAAAACAATATTATTTTAAATTCAGACTTTGTTAGTAGTTTTGGTAAATTTACATACACAAATGTTGAGTAAAATAAAAAAAAATAAATATTTTCTAGGAAATATTCCCCGGAAAATTTTAATGTAGGTCGCCGAAGTCATGAACTATCCCAAATCTATTTTTACACATGATTTATCATTTTCTTTTATTTGACATTTGACCAAAAAAATCTTACTTTAAACCACTGTAAACCAAAATTAAGACTTATTGGAGCAAAATGCAGTGTAGGGTTTTGTTACTAAAGTCAAATGCTATTGTTTGATTTTGGTTTGTTTCACTCCCGAAAAAGTGCTTTACACTGTTTGCCTGAAAATAGACATTTTAACATTTCATTTTGGAACCTTTGACTCATAGAGGTTATTTGTCTTCGGTGACTCCAAGTGAAGTTTTCCGGAGAATATTTCTATAGAATATTCTAATCCTTAACCTCCGTCCAAAGTTGACTTTCAAACAGTTTTTCAAAATTGGGCCAAAAATGTCCTATACGGGTGGGAGCTGGAGGGTTAAAATGTTTCGAGAAAATATTCCCCTGATTGTTTTAATATAGGTCTCCGAAGACATGAAATACCCCAAACGAATTTTTACAGATGATTTTTCATATTCTTTGATTCGACTTTTGACTAAAAAAAATCAAACTTTAAACCACTGTAAAAAAATTTGCGACGTATTGGAGCAAACTGGAGTTTAGGGTTTTGTTACTGACGTCAAATGCTATCGTTTGATAGTGGTTTGGTTCACCCCCGAAAAAATGTGTTGCACTGTGTTATCTATCAATTTAAAAGTGTCTTCATTCACCTGAACTTGTTCAATAAGCGTAATACCTGATGTTTGCAAATTTTTAATATGTTTTGCAATAAAACCGTAATTTGAAGCAATATAAATCAAGTCAGATCTAGTTTGGGGGTCTGTCAAGACATCCTTTGAAGTTTTAATGAATTGTACATCCTCATCGTTTAATGCACTTAGGACCTATAAAATGTCTTCATACTTGTTGGCATAGTAGTTAACTGCTTCAAGCCATGTTACCCATCGTGTTGTTATAGCTTTTGGAGGTAATGGAAGGTCTGGAAACATTTGTTTAAAAAGTTCCTCTCTACATGGAGCTTTTAAAAATAACTTCTTCACATTAGCAATAGTTTTATTTACGTTTTCATAAAAATTCCTAATACATTCACACAATCGATGGACACCATGAGCAATACATGTCACATGCGTCACTTTCGGATAAAATGCCACTATAGCTTTTGCAGCCATGTATGGAACTGCATCCGTCACCAAAAGCTAAACATTATTCTAATTGAAGTTGACGTCCAGATTTTTGATGGCGTCGTCCCACAGTCTAGCAATTGTTGAGTAATTAGCCCTTTCCAAGGTTGCATCTATAGTTTCATCGATTGACATCCATATAAATTAATATTTTAGTTTTGCTCGTATATTGTCCATGTAGTCGTTGTATAATATTTTTAAATGTTTAGTTCAAAAAACTGTTTCGGATGGCACTTGGTAGTCCGTGTATTCCTCAAATAGTGTTCTTGTACTTTGATTTCTCATTTTGTAAAGTGGAATGAAAGAATTTATTTGAAGAATTAGAAGCAATATTTAATGGAGAAGGAACGTTTTTAGCGGGATTCAAAACATCAATTTTTTGAACAATTGCAGTGTTTGGAGTACTAGGATTAGCGTTACCAGATGAAGACGGAAGAGCAGAAGAAGAAAATGGATTAATTGTATTTGTAGAATCAGAAGCATCAGAAATAGCTGGCTCATTTGTAATAGTTAGCGGCAGAGTAGATGCAGCAGCAAGATCAGTTGAATTTATGGCGTTATTGATGGGAATATTCGGAGGTTGATTATGATTTTGATTTGCTGGTTTTTTTCGTTTCGGAGACGAAGGTTGTTGCAAATTGACAAACATTCTGACAAAAATAATTGTTTGGTCTGCTTATTTTCACTTTCTGTGATCTGCTGCAATAACTTTGCTGCAGATTTTAGAATAGAGGAATCCACCATCATCTCGTAAGTCAGGAAACTTTTCAACAACCGCCTTTAGATTTGCTGCTTTTATCGGATTAGCTTTAGGCATTATGTGCAGGGTCGTAATCGGTGGTGGTTGAAAAGCACCTCTTTTTTATGTTTTGTTTACTTATTGAATAAAAAAGCGCGTTAAAAGATTAATAAACGTTTAACATTACACAGTTGTGTAAAACATGATTTAGCTGTTACATTTTAAAAAACCAAAGTTGCAAAGACACTTTGTTAAACAAACAAAAAAAATAATGTCAAAAACACAAAATATGCTTTAAAAGGGATATCTTTGGAAAAATATGGCGTAAAAAATATAAATTATGCTTTAAAAAAGGAGTTTTTTTTTTAAATTATGCTTCTAAAACTAAAATTTCCCGAAATATGACGTTTTGGGTAAAATATGCCAAAATATGCTCTAAAAAATAGGTCTCAAAACACTTGTAGGACCATGAAACGTGTAAATACATTAACCATTTGTTAATATCTCGTTGTAAAAAAACATGCTGTAGCATATTTCCGGTTGCCCTGCTAATAATTTTTAAATTTTTATTTAAATTTTTTTTTTTTAGTTTTTGCTCTAATTTTTGTAAATCTTTTAATGCACTTTTGACGAACACATCCTAACGTTACTTTTGATGTATGACAGTATCATTCAAATGACATATGTTCAGCAGCAGCAATATTAATCAATAATGATAAAAATTAATTAAAACTGTGTACTATGTATATTTTTGGTAAGGAAAACGATTTAGGTAGTTAAAAAGAAGATTTTATTTCAAATTGGACACGATAACACCTTTTGTGTTCTTTTTGTATGTTTAATTGCGTTTTAAGATGACTTGTACTAATTAGTTTTCCGTTTATAATTCTCATTCTTTGGCCAATTTGACGGGTGGATAGCAATAAACTGTTGCCTACTCCATTAATATCGAAGAATTTCAAAGTATTTTCTGAAATCATTTTTGTAACAACAATTTCCTCGCAATCTTGGTCACCAGGATGATTTAATGCTGTTGTAATTTTTATTAAAATTCCTTCGGTATGCTGGGGTCGAAAAGAAAAAATCCGACCACGATGTCACTTATATACCATAAATTTCGGACAAAAGTTTTGAGTGCAACATTTGCTATCATTTCATTTGATTTGCGGTATTTTTTTAAAGATTCTAACAACAAAATGTCGTTTAATGGACCTTGTGTTACAAGGGTACACGTAAACCAGTTTTAAATGTAAATTTTGACCCCAAAAATGTTGAACTGAATTAATCTATTTAGCTCATCACCTGCGAAATAGTAAAAATTTCAGCAATAATTAAAAATACTATTCATTCTGTCATACATCAAAAGTATCGTTAGGATGAGTTCGTCAAAATTGCATTTAAAGATATACAAAATTTAGAGCCAAAACTAAAAAAAAAATTTTTTAATGGGCAAAAGTAGGTAAATTTTGAAATTTTTAGGTTTAAAAGGTTATTAAACTCAAACTACTATCTAAAATGTTTTGATGTCTTCACAGAAAATGTGTGAAATATTATCACCTTTAAAACAAGTCTATTCCGATCAACATCGGCCAAGCGTATCAAAACTTTTAATCACATAAATATATCAGGATTTTTTTAAAAAAGCCTTTTTGCAGCCAAAAACCCTAAACGATTTTGCGCGACTCCTAAACATCGATCAATTTTCAAGTTGTGTACACCAAAAAATTGCAATTGAAATGGTCTAATGTATATATAGGTCTAAATAAAAATTTAAGTAGTCAAATAGTTTTATACACTTTAAAAGCATATCAGTTTGTGATTAGTTTTGTTAGATATTTTTCCCGGAAATTACAATACAATTAAACTTAAAGCGCAAATTTATAATACAACCAATTCCCTTCCTACCGAAAGTTTTTCAACAATGGTCCATTATGTGTAGTGTTTTATCAATTACGGCCCAAATAAGTCGCACAATATTGCACCTTATTGTAACTACAAAACCAATATAATGTAGTACATTACCTATCACAACGTAGTTTTTACTCGCGCATACCCACGTGATATAGCAATTAGTATTTATGTCAAATTGAATATATTTCAAAACAATGTTCAAATTCAGGTATCAATATAATTATGGCCCTCTATAATATGTTTATTAAATAATTGATACTAGGTTAGCACAACCCATAATAAACTTTGAAAATAGAAACAAAACCTATTTACCCAATTATACTTTTGCCACTGAGCGATGGTTATCATGGCTTTTGTGAAAACGGTAATTACGTCTACGAATGTCACTTTTGTCAAGACAAAAAACGAAATGCATATTTTAATACAAATGTTGAACACAAAAAAAAAAAAACGATACCCTAAACACTGAAAAAAAATGTCGACACATTGTAAGAAATCAATAAACACAATAAGCTCTGTACATTTCTACATTTACTACATTTCTAACTGTCATGTCCTCTTCATTCTCATCACATCCATGAATAATCATATTTTAACTTGCCTCGTAACTCGCACCCCAAGTTATCCTATAAAACAACCTAACCGCTAATAGCTTCTACCGCACCTAAAGTACCGCCACTAGGATGTGTTTTAGTCAATGAATTTTTAAATATAATTATTTCTAGTGAATATCGCTATTTTAGTATCAATTGTAGCAAAATGTCTATAATGGTCATAAACGCGTAGTCATTGTACAAGTCCACACAATTGCGTGCACTTAATTGTCTCACACGACACTGTGGGGGATGTTGGGGTCAATCGAGGAATTCCAGGTGCTAATTTGCCACATTCGTAACTGTTTATTAACTAATAAACCCTGCGACTAACAAAACCTCACGACAAAGGGGAAAAGGGCGGCTGTTGATTTTCAAAATTATTAGTAACTACCACTTGAACTACTAAAGTAAAAGTTATTGCCGTCGCTGCTATAATTGCATGAATTGCCACTCGCTACTCGTTGTTTCGTTCACATACAATTTACAGTTTAACGCATTTGAAAGCTCCCCATTACAGCGACACTTATAGCGTACTATTAAAGCCTAGTGACTGGTCAGCCCCCACTGAACACTAGTTTACCCTCTGAAACATTTGAAGCATTTTTCGAAGTCGGTTAATTGTAGGTGTAAAAGGTCATTTATAACGGCCATAACTGGACGACCTGTTTTAATGTGTATATCTTTATGTAAAAGTGTAAATGAAACGCTACCAAAAAGGGGTTATTTTTCCTGTGTATCGTTGTTGTGTTATTATGAATACACTTCCCTTGAATAGGGTGCGAACCAAAACACATACCCACCCACACTGAGTACAAAATTACTGCTGTACCCCCAACTCCTTTTCCTGTAGGCCGACCAATCGCTCAACCGTTGAAGTGTTATGAGTTCATAAAAGTGTGGCTTAATAATCGGTATTCATTTGTTTTCAAAATATGATTTAATTTCATATATTATCAAGGTGCGTGTCAAGTATAGAGTTTCAGTGTCCTTAGTACTATTTCTGAGTGGTCATGTGTTCGTACACAACAAAGGCCCCGGCATTTAGTTTAATTGAAATGCATTTACTTTAATATGCAGCTAAATGGAAAATTATAGATTACTTAGAAAACTTTTGGTGTGGTTGTGTGCAGATTATTGTTCATATGTATGGTTTGAGGTTTGGACAAAATTAATTTGATTATTATGAAAATATGCTTTGGCCATTGAATGAGGTTTAATTAGGGAATATATTTGTATAGATTAAATAGGCTATACATGAGTAGTTGTGGCAATTGTCGCTATTATACATATTATGTTAGACACTACACTTGGTTATGAACTAATGAATGTGTCAATCATTTTTGTATACTACGACTTATCTGAGATTACACTTGATTACAATTGACTTGTGCAAGACGTGCGCCTGGCGTAAGGTGATATGTAGGAAAGTTGGTATTCTTCTAAGATAACCGGTTTGGGTTCATAAGTATATACTTTAGGGTATACAAATTACATACACTGAATGGAAAGCTGGGTGAGACGAAGTCGGAAAATCCCAAGGATTAAGCTGACAAACACACCAGTAGCGTAGAAGTTGACCAGGAAGTGCTACTGGAAGATGATAGATGCAGTTTATAGACTGACCTGAGAGACAGCTCTGCCAAGTTTCG
>OZ035881.1:102101170-102180794 GCA_964034835.1 Muscina levida
TATACAACGACTAATCTGAGATTACACTTGGCTACAATTGACATGTGCAGGACGTGCGCCTGGCGTAAGGTGATATCGCTCGTTTTTCTGCAAGACCGTCATAACTCAAAAAAATCGATTCCGAGATAAACGCGTTTAAAAGTTTTTAATTTACACCCCAACTTGTACGAAATGGGGGGAATTCCAAATAGCTCTCATACGGAGTGTATAAAAGATATTAACATGAATTTTTTACACAACATGGAGTATGATGAAATTAACAATTCTAACATCATTAACTCAAAAATCACGTTTTTTGAGTTATGAACGGGTCTTGCAGAAAACGAGCGATATGTAGGAAAGTTTGTATTCTTCTAAGATAACCGGTTATGGTTCACAAGTTCATACTTCAGGGGGTAAACAGTTTATATACATACATTTAGTAGAAACTTGTATGAGACGAAGCCGGGAGATCCCGAGGATAAATCTGACAAACACATCAGTAGCGAAGAATTTGACGAGGAAGCGATACTGGAAGATGATAGATGTAGTTTATATGCTGCACTAAACGACAGCTCTGCCAGGTTACTAAACGAGTCAATGACTACCGACAGTGATTTCGAGGTTATAGTGATTGAGGTTCTCAGGGATGAAGGCCGTACAAAATAAATCTTCATTGAAGTAAGGCAGCAACTGCCAACGTCACTCTTCGAAGGATGGAACATCGGTTAGAAGGGAGTTCCTAGACCTTTCTCTATAACTTACCAACACCAATAAAATGGTCTCTAATTGCAACGTACTATCCGATCACTCGTTTTTCGATTATACTTGTTTAAAGTTCCGCATAGATAAAGAACCTATGAAAAGGGAGAGCTCCAAATATTCAAGAAAACGGACTAGAAAAAAATCCTATCGTAGAATCCTGGCCTTGGTATGATAGTTATAACACGCGACTACCATGTGGGGGATCACAGGTTCAACTCTGGCTCCAGTCATCTTAAAAAAAAACAAAAAAAATCATTTTCTTTCATTGTTGGCTCCCCTCGAATGTTGTCGACAGCAACTTCGCAGTATCAGTGTCAAGTCAATCGGCATGTCTAGTAAGAGCTTCTCAAACAGTGACGTTCGCATTCGTCGATAAACAAGTAGGTGCCGTTAGTTGTAAATCTAAAAATAGAAAGCGTGTTAATTCACAACAACGCGAGAAGCTATACCATACCTCATCCATGAGGTGTAAAGGGAAATTAAGATAAGGAGCCTAAAAGAATGCTTAGGTTAACATCCGAATATCACGACCAATAAATCTGAGCTAGAAGAATTAGTTACCAAATTCACAGATGCATACAAAATCACACTTAATGAATCCTGCAAAAGCACTTGTAATGCTAACAAGAGGAATAAAAAGCCACAATGGTTGAACAATGAACTTTGATATCTAAGATACTCTGTTAGGCGATTTTTTTAATAAATTCAAAGTTTGAAACAATCAAAGGGATTGGGACATTAACAAAACTAGTGTTAATATGTATAAGGACTACGTAAAAAAGCCTAAGTGGCAACATGGCGATACTTCTGTAAAACAATAGGGGCCAAAACCCACATTACATGCCTACTTACTTTCTAAAGATTCACCGTGGGATTTTTAAAGAAAGATGATGGAACTTTTACATTTTCGACAGAATATGACTTGCAATCAGCAAGAAATGTCAGGTGGAAGTTCACCTAACTTAAATACAGTTCCCTCGATAGATAGCAGGAAGAATCTGATACGGGCCATAAAATGTTTAAAACCCTATAAATCAGCCGGATCTGTCGGAATAATTCCAGTGCAATTAGAGAAGGCCTTATACCTATATCTCTTGTAGTTGGCTATATGTAATTTTCAGGAGCTGCGAAGTGTTTTTCGTCCCGAGAGCTGGCAAATTCTCTTATGTTAAACCATAACACCTTTAACCCATTAATTTCTCTTCTGTTGTCCATAAAACATTCGAGAGATTATTAGAAATCAATGTTTGAAGTAATCTTACACAGAATTAATTATAAAAATCTTAATATGCCTACACTAAAGGGAGGTCAGTTGAGACAGCTCTTCACCCTTTCTCGAACTTTATCGAGTAGAAGATCTACGCTTTGGGGACCGTTCTAGACATCGCGGCAGCCTGGATTTCTGTCCGCACTTCTTTGGTTAACTCCAGACAATTAACTCCTCGAATAAGAGTTTGCCGAATGTGAGGTATTTGCCTACGCCGATGGCCTTATACCAACTATCTTGTAGTTGCTTAGAAGTAATTTTCAGGTGCTGCCTCATGCTGGGAGTAATTCCCAACATTTGACAGTACACCGAAGTGGTTTTCATCTCGAAAGCCAACATATGCTCTTATGTCAAACCAAAAGACCATCAAACGATCAGTATCTCTTCTGCTGTCCTTAAAACATTGGACAAGTTACTAGAAATCCACGTGCGAAGTAATCTTCCATAGAATTTAGTACCAAAACCACAGCATGCCTAAACTAAAGGAATGTCAACTGAGAGTGAGAACTTCCTCGAGTAGAAGGTCTACGCTGTGAGGGCGCTTTCAGTAACATTTTAGCTTCAACAATTCGAAAATGATTACATGATCTGGGGGTTAACAGTTCAGTGACAATCCTGAATGGCTGAATGGGAGGCATCAGAATTCCTAGAAACCTTTACAGAGGTACACCTCAGGGAGGATTTCTGTCTGCACTTCTATCGTTAACCCCAGACAATAAACTGCTACTCGAAATGTCAGGTATTTGCCTACGCCGATGGCCTTATACCTATCTTGTTTTTGATTAGAAGTAATTTTTGGGAGCAGCTTCATGCTGGGAGTCATTCACAATATTTGCAAGTAAACCTACGTGGTTTTCTTTCCGAAAACTGGCATATGCTCTCATGTCAAACCATAAGACTTTCGACGGACCAGTCTCTCATCATTTGTCCTTTAAATATTTGAGAGTTTATTAGAAATCCATTTCAAAGTTATCCTCCACAGAATTTACTACTAAAACCTTAACTGAGACAGCTCTCCACTCTATAGTCAGTACAATCGTGAATTCCCTTTAAGTTTTCGCTTGAAATTGAGGGAGCCTTCAATAATATTTTACCTACAATCGAGAACTTCCTCATGAAGAAGGTCCACGCTCTGTGGACTTTCTTAAACAACGGCGGAGCCTTCAATAATAGTTTGCCTATAGCAATCCTAAAACCATTACATAATCTGGGAGTTCAGTGACACACCTAATTAGGATGCTTCGGGGGGGAAGAACCGTCAAAGCACAATGGGAAGGCATTACAATTGCAATCAACGTTTACAGAGAAACACTTCAGGAAGATGTTCTGGCTTACCTAATATAGTATCAAACTGGACCGCCAACAGCGGTCTATCGCTAAACCCACTTAAGCCGAGCATATAGAGCATATACTGTTTTCTTGTTTATATAAAATACCAAAGATTGAACCACAGTGGGAGGAATTTGCCGTTAATAGACCAAGTCCACTATCTAGGGATTATCCTCAACAGGAAACTGTCTTGAAATTCCAAAGTCGATAAACAAGTAGGTGCCGTCAGTTGTGAATCCATAGAAAGCGGGTTCATTCACAACAACGCCAGAAGCTATCCCATACCTCATTCATAGGGTGTAAAGGGAAAGTAAGTTTTAGTGGGGTAATGAAAACAATGTTACGTATAGCAGTTAGTGCCTTTCTTAACATCTGGTCTACTGGTGTCATGACTCTAATCGGTTGTCGCTGTACCTTAAGTTAGAATCAGATAAAGTGGCGTAAAGCTATTGGAACATCCTGGACATACTAAACTACTGCACCGTATTAACACAACTTCCTTAAAAACGGATTACAATATTCCGTACCTATTTCTAAGGCTAAGAACTTTTATTCCGAGTAGGAATACCTAAAAATAGACTCTGGATGGGGAGACCAGTAGTATCCGATATTGCACGGATAGATAAAAATTACACGGTGGGGTAGGCTATAGTATCCATTCTCCAGACATTAATATGAATATCTCCTACAAGCTACCAGACCATTGCAGCGAGTTTTAGGCAGAAAACACTGCTATACTTGAGGTTGCTGTACTACAGTAAAATATTGTCACCACACTTCGAAGAATCTGTTATTAAGTTCCTGGAAATTGCCAGGATCACAATCAGCTTCATTATTCTAAGTGTTCTAGACAGTGTACCAAAGCCATACACATTTTTTAATCCAATTTCTGCTCGAATGGTACGAAGATGCAATTTGTTAGAAATTGAAAATCTGATACTTTGCAAATGAGTATATAACACTGGTTATGATGAGTGGTGGTGTTTCTACTTCTTTTGACCATCACGTGTCACAATCTAATATCAAATCATTTGTAATTTTACCTGACAAATCACATTTCAATTTAACATTTTATACATATGACATATTAATACAATAAATACATATGTATGTAATAACGTCTTGACATGGACTACTAACTCTCCCTCTACAAAAACACTATAGTATATTCGACACGCACTTATGAAGTAAAACAATTTGTGTTATTGTCTTCATACCTGCTGTGCATGAAATGACTTAGAGAACTGTTAGACATACGCAAAAACAGTGTTCGATTCGAATGCAAGTGTCAGATGCAAACAAATCTTTAAGAACAAGTTAAATAAACATTGTGAAGTGAAGGCAAGACAATGACAAACTTATGTTGTACAAGTTCGTATTTACACACCTAAGAAAACACAGAAGTGATACATATCGTTTTTTTTTGTGTGCAAATTTTGACATGTTGTCTTAGCTGTCAATGGCATGTCATATCAATAAGATATTGTACAAAACACACACATGCACTGCTGGATTATTTCAGGTAGTAGTAGTATGTAGTGTTGTTCTTGTTGACAGGAACTATATCTGCAGCTGCACTCGCTGAATGAGGTGGTAGCAGTTGTGTTGCAATTTTAAAATCATTTTAAATAGTCGGTTTTGAATTCCTTTATGTAAAATTTATAGTTCCCTTTAGACTCATAAAAAATGCAGTGGATTCGATTGTAACTAGTATTACAAGTGTTGCGCTCGTTTACGTTTTGTATTTTTTTTGTGCGCTGCTTTACTGCATATACACTTCTAACAATACTAACGAGTGTAATCAAAGATTTTACAAGTACCTATAGACATTCGAATATGCATAAGAAAGAAGAATGTAATAAGTGGTAGATATGGGCGAGTCCATTGTTTATCTATTTTTGTAAATATTTTTGGGAAAAATACTTTGATTACTGTATAAAAAAAAAACTTTTGCAAAACACAACACTAAATGTAAAACAAATATATTTGTTTTGTCTAATTGTTCAAATATAATCCAGCTGAAACTACCTCAAGTAACACTATATACGAGTTTTTAGTAATCGTATATAAATTTGTCAATAAATTATTAAAGTTCCTACCTTTATCGAAGCGGTCCAACCAGAAGTCCGAAAAAAGCCTAAAAAGATAAAAAAAAGGATATTTTAATCACATACTAAATCTTAAAAATAATAATAACATATTACAAACCTTTTCATAGTTTTTGTGATTCGTACTCTTCTAACTACAAGTTTCCTTATGCCACTGTTATAAATGCAATATCTCAAGTTTACACTGCAACGTAGAAATGCCCATATGATCATGATTTTCATTTAAATGTTAATGTATGCATTTGACAATACAATAAACATAGATGTTACTAACACATATGTAATATGTATATCCACACACACACACACATGTGCATACAAATGCGGATATGGAAATTTGGAGGACTTTTTCCATCGTTTGTTCGATGACTCCGTAGAGGTTTATGCTCATGTCTTTAACATGTTTATACATGCAACCCAACAATATAACAAACAGCAGGGCGACCCTTCAGAAAAATAACTTTCTGTGAAGTTGTTGCCTTCATCGAAATGTTGGCGACATCATTGCATACATTCAATATTTTATTTATTTGCCACATGCCACACACGACAAAGAAAACGAAACGTTGCACGATTTGGGTGAAAATGAAATGCCGCCGCGGCAAAGTCAGCAACAGCTAAATAGGACAGACAGTAAATGTCGACGAAATTTAAGTAAATTTTTATGCATTATACATATGAGTGTTGTTAAACAGTACTGTGTCGCGACTGTGTAGTACTGTTAAGAGCAGGGAGTCGCAGCAATTGCAAGTGGATGAGTCAAAATAAAAATTTCTGAAAAACACTTTGTTGTTGACATCTAACAAGAACAATTTACTTGAAGAAATTTACAATAAATACTATGCAATTTTAACATTGGAAGTCCACAAGTCACAGCTTTATCGTGAGAATAGTCTTATTTTGTGTGACGCAACAATGGACATGAAAGAAGATCAGCTAAGGTCATATTCACAATAACTTTGGTTAACCAAATGTTTACTTTCTTTTTATGTATAGACGTTGTGATTAAGTTATGCAGCTATTTTTTATTTATTTGGTGGAGGGACATGAATTAAAGAGAAAATATTAAATAGAGTTCATGCCCGGCGATTGGAATGTAAGCGTATTATGTCCTGTGCTGAAAAAAGGTGATCCAAGTGTGTGCTCCAACTACGGCGGGATCAGCCTTTTACCCATCGCATATAAGGTCCTGTCGAGTGTGCTATGTAAAAGACTTAAGGCAGTGTTATCCAACCTGATCGGGCCTTATCAGTGTGGCTTAAGACCTGGAAAATCAATTACTGGCCAGATTTTAACACTTCGGCAAATCCTGTAAAAGACCCAAGAGAAACAGATCGACACGTACCATCTTTTCGTCGACTATAAAGCTGCCTTCGACAGCCCGATACGGCAGAAATTACTTGAAGCCATGACTGAGTTTGGTATTCCAGCGAAGCTGATATGTCTTTGCGGAATTACGCTGACTGACACGAAGTCTTGAGTGAAGATTGGCAAGGACCTTACGGAGCCAATCTGTACCAGACGAGGCCTAAAACAAGGCGACGGCCTATCGTGTGATCTCTTCAACATAGTGATGGAGATGATAATAAGAAAAGCTGCAGTAAACACGAGTGACACTATATTCGACAAAAGCCACATGCTACTCGCGTACGTTGATGACGTAGACATTATCGGTCGAAAACTGCGGGATGTGACTGCAGCCTTCTCAGGTATACAGAAGAAATCTGCAAAAATTTGCCTACAGTGAACGAGGACAAAACGAAGTTATTAGTATCAACGAACAAAGAATCTACTCGTTTAGGAAACTGCGTGAACGTTGGCAACTATAATTTCGAGGTGGTAGATAATTTTGTCTACCTAGGCTCCGCCATCAACAAAGCAAATAATATCAGCCTAGAAATCCGGAGAAGAATCCTGCTTGCAAATAAATGCTATTACGGACTAAGCAAGCGATTCAATGACATAGCCCTCTCTCGACGAACAAAATCCAGCTATACCAGATACTGGTTCTACCTGTCTTAATGTATGGCTCAGAATCCTGGGTTATGACACAAGCGGATGAATCGGTTCTGGCGGCATTCGAGAGAAAAATACTCCGTAAAATATCTGGGCCCATCATCGTTAACGGAGGGTATCGGCGTCGTATGAATCATGAGCTGTACGAGCTGTACACTGACATTGACGTGGTCAGACGCATTAAGGTGCAACGGTTGCGTTGGCTAGGTCATGTTGTACACATGGACGAAAATGCTCCAGCTCGAAAAGTCTTCGACAATGAACTCGATGGACGGCGCAGAAGAGGGCGACCAAAAATCCATTGGAAAGACCAGGTTACTGAGAACCTTACAGAACTCGGTGGACTAACTGGAGAAGAAGCGCAGAAGATCGAGTCGCTTAAAATATTTTTCTACGTGCGGTATATAATCCACTGGGATTGCATAGAAGTATCAGCTAAGTAAGTAAGTAAGTTTTTTAAGGGTATTCGACCAGTTATAGTTGGGTTTTCGGATAAGCTTGACTTATTTAAAACAACTTTGTCGAAGACGGCATATCCAAAAACCCAACTATAGTCTGCAATAATCGCCTTAAGCTCATAAGCCCCTACACCTGAGAAAAAATTCGCAATTTGCGATCGAATGCACCGTGCATCGAACGATTCGGTGCTGGCATTCCCAATGTCTACAGCGGATTGCCGCACTTCTTATGTGCCTATAATCGTATTAAAATTAATGCTTCGTTGCGCATCTCGTCGTTAATTTCCAGAACAAATTTGAAGGTGTTGGGTGTACTCCGTGCAAAATGTCGTCAGCCATCTCGTCCATGTATTTGTTCCACAATGCGGTCGGGAACGACGGATGACATGTGACTCCGATTGTCGTATGAATTTAAATAGTAGACGCAGAAGCAGTCGCATTGGCGAGCGTTTAGTACGTTTTCGAGCTAATTTAAACTTTGGCAAGCCGCCCAAAATGCGGTGCACAGCACAACATCCATAGTACGCAGGGAATTAAGAATAGCAAAGATAGAAGCATACACATTGGCGTAAATAGACTAGCTAATTATTGCACGATGTTTGATCGTCTAAAAGGAGGCATAAGTCAAGTAAATAAATCTTCCTTTAAATCTACAAAGTCGTTACGGAATGAATGCCCGATCACAATCATCAAATCATACAAAAACTGCAAAATTTCGTCGATAAAAATCAAATTTTTTGGGTTTTCCGGAATTTTCCATGTTTTTTGCTAAGAATTTTCTATTTTTAAATTCGAAAAGCCATCCAGTAACAATGGCACACAAAAAATCAATTTTCGATTTTTAAATTTCCGACTTTTCCGGAGGATTTTCCCAAAATGTTCTTTCACAAAAACCATCTTGCAATTACGAACAATTAAAAAAAAAATTGAGCAAATGTATATAAATTGTTGCATTACTGACTGACAGACTGATCATTTTTCAAACTAAATGGCTTAACCAAGAATTAGTGGTCGATAAGAAGGGAATTTTCGAAATTCGTACTGTTAGGGATAAAAAACACGTTGCACTGATACTCAGAGATTACTCGGCACTACAGATATAAATAAACATACAGAATTTTTATTTTTGCTCAATAGGAGGCAGCGCTTGTCAAGTGGTTTTGTTGTTGTTGTTTGTTACAGAATTCCTTCTAAGTTGAAGGCATTTTTATACTCTAACCCATAGGTATGACGATGGATGTATATTAGGGAGGAAATTTAAAAATGCTCGACTGGAATAATATTCCAATTGAATTAAAAAATACATGACGGAAATTTGGGTAAGATTGGAAAACTATTTCCCATTTCCCAAAGTGGTCAAAAGTCAGGTTCTTAGTAAATCCTAAGTTTCTTACTAATGTTCGATTAAGTAATTTAATTTTTTTCTCGCAAATATGTAATTATCAATTAATAACGTGTGTAGGCAGAACCTCGGCCCTTTTTGCCAACTTGGTTCCAAATAGCCTGGTTATGTCTCTACTATACTGTGAAATTTTCAGGACGTTCAAACTATTATTGTGGTTGTTATAACGGTTCCTTTTTAATCAGGTGTGGCAAATCCCACTTACACCCTGGCTGTAATTCATACTGTATCAACAACGCATATACAAATATCAGCTTTATACCTCTTTAAAGTTTCAAGTTTTATACCACGCCCACTGATCTGCTGCCAATCTCTTTGGGACACGGCTTAAAGTTTTCCGAATTTGCTCAAATATTGACCCCAGACATTTTATAACAACTCACACCTCGGGCATTACAAAAAAAATTGAATTTTTGCAGCCGCCTTAATGTATATCATTTGATAAGAGAAAAATTTTAACGCATTAAAGGAGACGAGTTGGACCCTAAGTATCTTTAGATACAATTTATTTCACAACCTTTTAAACCGATTGAGCCATGCCTATCTGGCTGGCTGGTGGGCAGGGTTACTCAAGTAAACTTTTACTGATAGTCATGAAAATTTGCTGGTTATTTTTAAAAAAAATAATATTTCTTCAATAACTTTCAAATGGGCAACTGTAGGAGCATTCCATGAAAAAGTGGAACTCTGAACTGTTTTACAAATATGCATTTTTTATATATTATTGCATGTACATAGTGAGATTATGTTCTCATCTAAAATAATTTACAAAAGTTGTAGTGCGTATGTCTCATTTTTTGTAAATACCGTTATTTATTGAGAGTAACAACAAGTCGGATTTTTTCATTAGTCTTTACACAACTTTTTGCGAGATCGCTGCCGCTATTGTTTATCAGATAGAAACTAGATTTCTGTTCTTAGTTATTGTGTATGGTCCGCTGTATTTAACTGCATAGTAATTTTCTTTGGTTAAGTGTTTTTTTGATAAGAAATTAATCATAACGGAAAGGTAAGTTTCGATGTCCCATACGTGACGCTTAATTCCTTTTTCTATTAATAATTGTAAAACAAGTCGACTATACAAATTGAATTTTTCTGTTAACAGCTAACTTTTAGCGGTCTAAAAACTGGTGAAACAATTTTGTTTGAAATCGCTTTGCTTACAATATATTCTTGGTGATAATAAAGTGTCTGTACGTGACGCCGAAGAATAAGTTATCTCACATCTTCAACTTTTACTGGCGTTTGTAATAAACAAAGCCCTTTTTTGTACTGCAAATCTCAATAACGCAAAAATGAGTGACCAGCAACCACCAACCAGTGCTAGCCGCATGCGAAAATTTCGAGAAAAGCAAAAAGAGAAAGATCCTAACTTTACCGCTAAAAGATGGCGTGAGCTTCGTAAACGAAAAGCAGAAAATCTTTCTGAAGGTGAGTTAAAAGCAATTTCACTTAAGGAAAGGGATAACAAGAGATTGCAAAGGGCAAAAAAGCGGGTTGAACTTACAGGAGAATCACTGTAAGTACTGAATCTCCGTACAAGTCGAAACAGACTTTATCTAAAGCTGTTCAAAAGGCTCTAAAAGCACTGCCTCAATCACCAAGAAAGAAAAAAGCGGTTGTTACAGAACTAGCGCGTAAAATGAACATTGCTCTAGCAGAAAGCCCAAACATTAGCACATCAGGTGACGATACACGTTATGACGATGTGAAAGCATTTTACTATCGTCCGGATATTGTGTATACCTGCCCAGGCGCAAATGATCTTATCGTCGTTTGGGAAAACGGCATTTAGAAGAAGTGTCAAAAGCATTATTTGACTTTGTACCTACGAGAAGCCTTTTGCATTTTTAAAGAATTTTTTCCTAATATCGAAATTGGATTTTCAAAATGTTGTAGTCTAAGACCGAAAAACGTTTTGCTAATGAAAGACACACCTTCAAACCAGTGCAAATGTTTAACTCATGAAAATTTTATGTTCAAATTGAAAGGTTTGAAACAAAATTATTGTAACGACTGGTGGACTATGATTTTATGTGATCCATCTTTGGATTACAAGTGCTGGAAAAATTAATGTGATACATGTTCTGATGGCAAAAAAAAATTAATTTCTATGGATTTAAGGACAATCTGTGTATGGAAAGAATGGGAAAAAAACTCAGAAAATAAACTACGTTTAGTAAACCACGAAACAAGTTCAGGTGAACTTAAAGAAAAATTGATTGATTCTATCCATATTATGATGAAGCATGTTAATTTAAAACGAGTTCAAGCCGGTGAATTTCAAAAAGACCAACGCAATGAAAATGTGCGAATCCTTCAAGTTGATTTTGCGATGTCTTTTGGCTGTGAATACCAGAATGAAGTTCAAAGAGCACTCTGGTCACGAACAAGTGTTCTTTTATTTACTGCCGCAATTGCCAAACATATCTTATATGCTCAGATGCAAATTCGAAAGACAAGGATACAGTTTTTGTTTTCATCAATAAGTTGTTTGACTTGATGCATAAAGAAAATGAAGACTTACCTTCAGCGGAAATTATTTGGAGTGGCGGCCATTCATCGGAATTTAAGAACCTTTATATGGTTAAACTAACATCAATGTTGAGTGAAAAGTACAAAGGCCCTTTTATTGGAAATATTTTGCTACATCGCACAGTGGTCGATATACCGAATCTGGCGGCATTTAATTCGAAAATGAATAAAAACAAAGCCTGATGCTTAATTTCGACTATAAAATGCGTAATAAATTAAACTGCAAACAATTTTCAATTATTTCAGAGCTTTAAATACAAATACACTGAAAATAGTATGTCTATAATTTAACACAAATATTTACAATTTCCAGCCTATAACAAAATTTGGCTGAAGTGCTGAATATGGGGCGGGAGCCCGATTTAAAAAAAAAATATGCCATTGTCTTCGTCTTGTTCCCCAAACATCGGAATGGTAGGTCAAAGTTGGCGCTCAGACCCATGGGACCCGGGGGGTCAAAAAAGGGGCCCTTTTCGGTTCTATGATGACCCCCACGTGCGGGTACTCAAAGGAAAGATATTTTCGAGACGAATCCAACGATGTTATTTTTAGATTCCGACGGGTCTCTCCGAATTAGAACCATGTGAATTTCCGGGTTACAAAAAAAAAAATTTTTAAAAAAATTCCGCGATTTTTATAAAATAATAATTGCTTGCGGCGCTACTAAGCCCAACATATCTATTTGCACTCTATTTTACAAAAATATATTTTTCTCGGGATATACAAAAAAAAATATTTTTAAAAAATCGCCCGATTTTTTTTTGCGGCTATTTAACGCCCAACACATGGGGGGTCATCATAGAACCCAAGGGGCCCCTTTTTTATTTCTCGGTACTGCTTCTCATTACAGTGCGAATCCAACGATGTTATTTTTAAGTTCCGACGGGTCTCTCCGAGTTAGAACCATTTGAATTTCCGAGACATACCAAAAAAAAAAAAATTTTTTTAAAAAATTCCGCGATTTTTATAAAATAATAATTGCTTGCGGCGCTACCAAGCCCAACATATCTATTTGCACTCTAATTTACAAAAAAAAAATATTTTTCCCGCGATATACAAAAAAAAAAATATTTTTAAAAAAATCGCCCGATTTTTTTTTGCGGCGCTTTTACGCCCCACACATGGGGGGTCATCATAGAACCCAAGGGGCCCCTTTTTAATTTCTCGGTACTGCTTCTCATTACAGTGCGATTGGTCTATTATATTATTAAATACGTGGGCCTTCACAGCTGAAAATTTTTTAGTAAGGACGTTTTTATTGTGCCAAATCAAAAAAAGTGTGCGTTTAGAAACATTTATTATGCCTAAAAAATTAATTAAACAATAAACGGGCAAGAACGGGCAGATCATTTTGGACGTTTCACAACAACAAATGACCAAATAATTAAACAAAACCATATTTGGACCGAATCCGATCGAATCCCAAAAGATGCACTCCACCAAACTTTAGTATATAGCACTTCAAATCTGCTGTCACCAATGTTAACTTCTACAACGTATTTCTACTAAACTAGATAATCACAGATCACAAACATATTTTTTTTAGTGAATACATACCTTCTACTTTAAATAAAAACCTTAGTTTATAAAATTATTAATCAAATGATTTAATATTGCCAAAAACCACGCACTGAGTAATTTGGCGCCAAATTCTTTCAATGAACTTGCTGCAACTTATGTTATATTTGACAGCTAATAGCTGTGCGAATATTGAAAGCAAAACAAATATAAAAACGTAAATTTGCTCAGTGGAGTATCGGTTATCGATACAATGTAAAACATTTATCGATTTTAAAGTTTTAAAATTTGACTTAAATGCCGTCAGATCAATGATTTCGACCACTGTGCATCGCATGGAAAAGGGGTGATAGACGGAGTTGGCGGAAATATTAAAAGACTGGTAAGAGAGAAAATGATGAGCCAAAATGAACATATTGTTGTCCAATCAGCCAAGGACTTTTCTGATTTAGCTTCTCAATTAGTCACAAAAACCCGTGTGATTTATGTGCCATGTATATGTAAAAGTACATCGCCGTGGAACAATGCCAAAGCGATAACTGCTTCCAACTTCCATTTTATTAAAACTGAGGAGAAAGTTGTGGAGTGCAGAAAACATTGCCTTTCCCGAGACAAAACTGTATTTACCTATTGATTTTTACATATATAATATTAAAGATTTAAGTTGAACTATGTCTCGTACGTGACGCGACTTGTCTGTACGTGACAAATATAAAAAAATGATTTTGAATTATAAATATGTGTTTTAATTAATATTTTTTTTCGCTAGTAGCAAGCTTGATTCTTAGTTATAATTTCCTTCGAAGACACTTTTTATGCACCTGTAATATATTCGCTGAAATTTGAATAAAACTATAACGATTTCGAATGTTGGTTGAGTTGATGTGTCCCGTACGTGACGTGGGTTGTTTGCATTTTTCTTCATTATTTCATGACTTTTTTTTAAATGTTTTTTCGCACTATTAAAGACTAGTATATAATCTATTAAATTAGAGAAAAAAAAGTATATATCTGATAAAACAATTAAGTGCTATATGTAATATAAACCGTAAAATTAGTTGAACTTGTCTGTACGTAAAAGTGGAATGCACCTGTAGGATATTTGAATTTTTTCAGTCAGATAACCTTGTAGTAGTTGATAAATAAATTCTCAGTCTAACCCCTTCAGCAATTGCGTGAGCCGTCCCTGCAACCAACATTGTTAAAACAATAAATGTTAATTTTAAAGCTACAGTGATGAACTTTGAGAAATTTTTATGTGAAATCAATTAAAGATGCACTCAAAATGTAAGCTTGACCAAACAACTAAGACTACCACCCTATCATTTGGGGAAAACTTTTTTAAAATTTCATATATGAACCAGAATGACTCGTTTTTACAAAAAAAAAAAAATTTGCTTATGCGATTTTTGAAAATGCTAAAATATCAATAGGCGAGGTAAAAGTAAGCTTGTTGTCATATTGCGCATTTCAAATTTATTTTTCGAAGGTAATTATCATTTGGAATTTGACCAAAAAAGCCTTGGTCTTATGCAAGAACTGTAATAAATTCTTACTGCAACAACCGAGTTTAATGATCATGGGCTTGTGGTAAAGGTAATTGAAAGCTCTTTAATTTCTAAATCTTTTTTTTTTTGTTTAATTTTATTTTTAATTTTTTTTTTTTAATTGTAAAGTCATATACGTATTATTTTTCTCGGTGCTATGCCGCAAAATTATTTTTTTTTTTATAAATTTCCAAAATTACCATAAAGTATTATGAATTAAATTAGGAAATAAAAAAGTGGCATATATCATAATTTTTAAATTGAAATATATGCAAACATTGTCTATTCCCACATAATTACCTTCTTTACAATATCACAGTGCGACAAAAAAATTACCTGGGAAACAATACTATTTTTCTGGTAGGTGCTCCTGAGAACAACAAGAATCGGCTTATGAAATTTCTCAAACTCCCCCAAAATCTTGAGGTAGGGGTAAAAAGCCGGTTTTTCGTACCTTTATGCACTTATAAGCCAGTGACGTGGTTAAATTTAAAACGATTTTAAATTACTCAGCGGATTTGGAAAGGAGAGACTGCGGCCTTTTCAACGATATTTATAGTTAAATTGATAAGTTGTCATATCAAACTGTTTTTTCCTCGAAATCCCAAACTTTTTTGAGTTTTTCAATATTTTTTAAGACCGATGAAGTTTTTAGCCATCGTTGTATAAGGCCACCCCTAAAAGTACGAATTCACAAAAAAAAAATACTTTTAACAAAATGATTACATAATTTAAATTTTTTTGTATTTATTATTTTTTTAACGACAAATTGTCTTCTAATTTTAAAACATATTTCAAAAATTTCGCTACAATTTTGACTGATGTTTTGTACAATATCCTCAACACATTTGCAATTATTCACGTATAAATGAGTGTAAAAGAATTCACTTCCGTTTGTATTTTTTTTTTTTTCATTCTTTTTTCAATGTTGCCGTTAGGAGTGCCTCTTCTTCCGTTCATTGTAATTGTTGAATAATTTCAAGGCAATTTTTAAAGGGATGGATGTAGGAGATCTTCATGGCAGTAGTCATTCATTCGATTCGGAGTGTAAGGTTGTCTCGCAGTAGGTAACTCTCATTGTTGTTGAATGTCGTTTTTTCACTCTTTTTATAGATTTTTCCTGGTGGCATTTCCGTTTATTTTCATATTGTCGTAGCAGCGAAGCAAAGTGACTGTAAACTTTTGCTGGTTAAAAATTGAAATGAATGTATTTGCATGCGGGTTTTTTTTTAAGGCGATGCAGTTTTGTACATTCCCAAATTTCGGCTATAACCAGTAGTTTTCTTTAACAAGACAAGGAGTGGGAGGAGTTGTAGGAAAGAGAAAATTATTTTTAAGTTATGCCATATGATGGTAACAGTTGTCATTTTTATTACGTTTTGAAAGAGGGACAGTGGTGTGGAATAAAATCTGTGGACTATTCTATTTTGTGCACATTAAAAACATGATAGTTACAACTGTTTATAAAATATATCTATTCGAAATATTAAGTTTGAAATAAACAAATATGAAAAATTTAGCTACTTATACGCACCGACCGTGAAATTTTTGACGTTGGAACAGGTGACAACCTTGCGGGAAACCTGGGTTTGAGCCCTGTCACATACATCTAGAATTCTTTGATCGGCAGTACCCTCGCGGCGTTGCAGTCGGCAATATCAACATGACACATGCTAAATCAATCGGCATGTCGAGAAGAAACTATCCAAACGGCTTCGGATTCGCCATTAAAATGTAGGGCTCTTTGTGTAAGTCTCGAAGTAGCAGTGTGCTTACACTCACACGAATGCGAGAAGCTCTTTTACATCTCATTCATTGGATTGCAAATGCAAGGCAACATTTTTCTACATCATGCTGATATCAGCTTATGCTCCGATGGAAGAGATAAGTGACGAGGTCAAAGATGAATTCTACGCCCAACTTTAAAAAACATTTGACTATAGCCCGGGCCATGATGTTAAAATCAACAGTCGGAAAATTGTGTCTACTTACATACACTTCGCAAAACGGAATCAGACTGATTGGTTTCTCTGCATCAAGGAACATGTTAAGTAACAACGTGGATATCTCCGGATCAAGTTACGAGAAATCACGTGGTAATCGATGGAAGGCAATCGTCAAGTGCCTTAGACGTACGAGTGATCAGGGGTGCGAACATCAACTCGGATCACCACCTCACTGCAGTGAACGTGCGTACTAGGATAAGCAGGGCGAAACCTCTGCGTAATCAAGCACAGAGAAAGCCGGACATCGCTAAACTGCAGACCACGGAGATAACCAACGCCTCTTCCAACCAACTCACTCAACTACTTCGAGATGCTCCAACTCGCGAAATACTAGCGCGCAATGGCAATATATTACCCACTCGATGGGAAGGACTGCGCGGTCCTTACTAGGGAATGTAAATCCTATAAATGGAAATGCTTGGTACGATGACAAATGTCGCAATGTCACCCGACAACAAGATGCTGCATAAAGGGCCAAACTGTAGCCAATGACAAAGAGAGCTGTTCATTAAAAATACAGGGAAAAGAGGCGGGAGGCGACTCGACTCTTCAGGCGAAAAAAACGAGAGCTGAAGGAGCAGAATAATGTGTGCATTGAAGAATACAGGAACAGAGGCGAAGCCCGAAAACTCTACCAGAAGATATATGGTAGGGTACATGGAACAGGTCTTCCCTTCTGTGACTCCATGAGCGTACTGAGAATATTTAAAGATCACTTCTGCAGGCTATTGATGTCTGAAAACTCGGCTGCTAAGAATTGTGTACCAATCCGAAAGGATAACATCGATAGTCCCCCTCCGAGCCAAACTGAGATAAAAACTGCCATATCATGCCCAAAGAACAATAAAGCCACTGGGGCTGATGGTCTTCCAGCTGAGTTGTTTAAGGTGGGTGGAGATGAGCTTGTTTTAAGCATGCAACAGCTCATAGAAAATATTTGGCTTCAGGAGAGCATGCCCGAGGATTGGAATCTCAGTGTGTCATGTCCTATCTACAAAATAGGTGACCGAAGTAGGTGTAAAAGCTACCGTGGAATTAGCCTCTTAACGATTTCGTATAAGGTCCTCTCTAGCATACTGTGTGAACGTCCAAAACATAATTGGAACTTATCAGTGAGGCTTTAGACCAGGCAAAATCACGACGGATCAGATATTTACACTACGGCAGATTTTAGATAAAACCCATGAGAAGCAAATCGACACTTACTACCTCTTTGTCGACTACAAAGCTGCCTTCGATAGTCCCATCAGGCATCGACTATACGAAGCCATGTCTTAGTTCGGTACCCCTGCGAAGATAACTCGTCTCTGCCGGTGTACCCTTATGAATACTAAATAGTCTGTTCGGATTGGCATGGATCTATCTGCACCATTCAATACGACGAGAGGTCTTAGACATGTTGATGATTTGTCATGCTTACTGTTCAACATAATTATGGAGAAGGTGTTAAGGATATCAGCGGTAAATATGTCTGACATATTAATAAGAGCAGCATGCTGCTCGCATATGCCGATGATATTGACATTATCGGTCGGACGATACGAGAGGTAACAGTCTTCTCGTCTGTCTTCTCATCTTTGAAAAGGGAGTCCGCGAAAATGGGTTTGGCAGTGAGGGAGGACACGACGAAGTTAATGGTATCTCCCGTTGGGGAGGCAGCGTGGACGTTGAGAACTACTGCTTTGAGGTAGTGGATGAATTTATCTACCTCGGATCCGCCATAAACAAAAACAACAGTGTCAGCCTTGGAATAAAACGGATAATAGTGCCCGCCAACAGATGTTTCTTTGTTCTACGCGAGCACTTCTTAAACTCTACCCTATCTCGAACCACCAAAGTCCAAATGTATCAGGTACTAATTTTACCGGTCCTGTTGTATGCCTCCAAATCTTGGGTGCTTACACAGGCGGATGCAGCTCATCTGGACGTGTTGGAGAGAAAAATACTCCGCAAAATATATAGACCCATTTGCGTTAACGGCGAGTTTAGGATTTAGATGAACTAGAAAACTCCAGCGCGAAAGGTATTCTATCAAGACCTCGAAGGACAGCGCAAAAGAGGGAGACCGCAACTACGTTGGAAGGACCAGGTGGAGGAATCACTGACGCTGCTTGGTAGGACTTACTGGAGACGAGGCGCACAAGATCGATGCGAATGGAAATTTCTTATCATTTCAGCCTCTGACTTAGACACTAAGAGATTCATTAACTTAATCGGAAATAAAATATTTCGTGTCATTTAAAACCTCTTGGCTCAATTTGATTTTAAATGAATGAATAAACGGTCTTAATGTTTGACTATCTCAATTTCTGAAGAAATTACAAAAATATGGACCTCAAAAAACCTTGATCGGACTACAGTCCATAAAAGTTACTCTGATTATTATTATTTTGACTACCTCCGCTCATAAAGTATTCGGTGGCTTACAGCTTTTACATGCCTCAGCTTATGCAACAACAAACGAGTGTTTCGATGCAACACAACAAATTCACAATAAATTATGCTTCATGCGACAGTTAAAACCAAGTTAATTCAAGTTTTTATTTTTATTTCCCCCCCGGAAAAAATAAATATTTTCACTTTTAGTCCGGACAGGGAATGAAAGTATAAGCTAGCAGCAACAACAACTAGTAACTCTTGTTACCATCTCGTCCTGAGCCTTTCTGCCGCCCACAAAGGCATCACGAATTTTGCAAATCATTTTTGTTGTTGTAATTTTTGTACATTTTGGGATGGTGTTTTTCTTTTGCATAGTATTTATTTTTTCTTATTCTATTATTATTGCAACAGCATTCACTCCTACTCCTAGAGTTACATCGTGAATGAAGCAATTTCACTCTTTTTGATGCTAGTTCGCTTCGTCTAAGAGTAAGGAAGGCTGCAACGATTTCGTAACATTTCGCAGCAAATGAAAACTCATTTGTCACTTGTCACAATGTACTGCTCCCAGTTGATGATGCAATTGTGTGCGCGGCTTCCACCTCCCAGTCAGTCCAACGTCTCTTTGTGGCTTCGAATTCATTTTCCATTCCTAGTTTGGAATGAGTTTTTTTTTCGGCAGTCAGCATTTCCTTTTTCCGTTTAAATTTTATTTTTTTCACGGTAAGTTTTTGAACTTTTTACATAGTTTGCATACTGATTTATTGCGGTTAAAGATACTTAAATTTGTTTCATGCCACCGAATGCAGTTGTGTTAACTCGGAAATTGTTGATATTTGTTGTTAATAGTGAATTAAGAGTAGAGATTTATTGTTTGTAACACGGTGTATTAGTGACAGAATGTGTAGTGTAATGGGATGATAAAAAAAAGTTTATTAATATTTTAACAAATTCAGTTAGATAACCTTTAAATAGAAATTTACTGTTTAACAACAAGAATAACATATTACACTAGGACAATGGCCGAATTTTCGTAGTTAATAGAAGACAAAGAAGGCATATAGGGTTATGGGCATGCCTAAGATCAGTGGTGCTACGTAACATTGGCGTGACTCGGATCATTACGTGGTCACAGCTATAGAGCGCACAAGAAAAACGCACGCAACCAATCACAAAGAAAGATTAGCAACGCCAAGTGGCAAAGCCCTGAGATAGCCACTGCCAATTCCAAACAGTTCTATAAACTACTACGACACAACGACTCTACCTTTTCGATTTTGGTACAAAACAACTTAATTTTCCGATTGACTCGACACCTATACTGCGAAGTTTCTAACAACAACATCGAACGGGCCGGCAATGCAAGAAATTTTTTTTTATATTTTAGATGATTGGAGCCAGGAGTTGAACCTGGGATCTCCCGCATGGTAGTCGCATGTTCTTACCATCATGCCACGGCCGGTCCCCACGGTTTTATACAAAGTGGCAGCATATTGCGCATTCCATGGCAACTGCAGCAACAAACGTACTTGGAAAAGCAAAACAGCAATCGGAAATCCCCTGGTACGATGATGAATGTAGTATAGCATCTGAGAAATAGGATGCTGCATACTGGGCAACGCTACAGCCAACTGTAACACGGGCTGTTATGTTACGACGCAGGAAGAAAGTCAGACAGTATAATTGTCTATGCAAGGGTATAAAAGGCAATGAAAGGAACGGAGAAAAAGTGCATAGAGATAACGCCCGATAATTCTACCAGGCGATTAAGGAACCCTACCTTTCCTTTTGTAAGGACAGATGTGGAAATTCTTATATAGAGAGAAAACTTTCACTAATTGCTGCTTTCCGAAGACAGCTTAGTTGAAGGTATCACGTGAATTATGGATGACAGGTTTGGTTTTCAACCACAAAGCCAAAACGGGTTTAAAAGAGCAACATCAAGGATAGAGAATAACAAAGCAGCCGGACTATCAACAGAGCTTTCCGCGCCAAGTATCGCTATTAGAAATTAGACTGTGACATCTTTTACAGCTGCCATGCAGAAAGACACGAATTTGGATGTGGTTACATAGTCGGCAAGAGACTTCGTCACCTGATCTCGCGGTTTAACCCTGTAAGTGACCGTATAGCCACCATTCGCATCCGAGCGAAATATTTTTACATTACGCTGGTTTGTGTATACGCCCCGACAGAAGACAAAGACGATGATATCAAAGATGCATTTTATGAGCGCCTGGAGGATATATACGACCTCTGCCCTGCACATGACATTAAAATTATTCTGGGAGATTTGAATGCTAAAATAGGAAGAGAAGATGCTCTTGGTTCAGCAGTCGGAAAATTCAGTCTACACAACAACACCTCCGATGACGGATTCAGACTGGTAAGTTTCGCGTCGGCAAGAAACATGGTTGTGAGTGGAACCAGATTCCCGCATAAAGATATCCACAAGGCAACTAGGATATCTCCCGATCAAAATACAAGATATCAGATTGATCACGTGGTAATTGATAAGAGGCAAGTCTCAAGCGTTGCGGACGTGCGTGTGATGCGCGGTGCAAATATCGACTCGGACCACCACCTAGTTGCAGCCAAGGTACGTGCTAAAACGCTCGTAATCAAACGCAGAGGAAGTTAGACATCACAAAGCTGCATACCACTGAGATAGTCAATGCCTACTCCAACCAACTCTCTCAATTACTCCATACAAATTCCCCTAGTTCTGATGTTCCCGACATACAGTGGCAGCATATTGCGAATTCTATGACCACTGCCGCAACAACCGTACTTGTTTATGAAAAACCACGCTCAGACAAGCCCTGGTACGATGATGAATGTCGCGAAATGTCTGAGGAAATGGATGCCGCATACAAGGCAAAACTGCAGCCAATGGCGACGCGTGCGGTGACGGAGCGTTATAAAGAGAAAAGAAGGGAGATGAAACGCCTGTTCAGACGGAAAAGCGTCTGTAGAAGAAAAGAGAGAGCCAGGATATCGAAAACTACAGGGATAGAGGTGATGCCGGAAAGTTCTACCAAAAGGTAAAACAAGGTTTTGGAACAGGGATCCCCACCTGTAAGGACAGAGACGGAAATCTGGTCATGGACACTCCGAGTGTGCTGTAAATGGAGGGAACACTTTCAATCTCTTCTCGTTCCCGAAGGCAGCATAAGTGACGAAATCGCACCAATCATCGACGATGGAGTAGACTGTCCACCACCGAGCCAAAACGAGATCAGCACGGTCGTCCTTCAGGTTCGCCTTCAAACACCTTTCTCGCTAGAGAATTTACATCCATCCTGGCAACATGTCCCAGCCATCGGAGTCGTTGGATTCTGACTCTTTTAGCTACGTCGATGTCGTGGTAAAGCTCATACAAGTCATGATTCATCCCATGGGTAAACTCGCCGTCGACACAGATAGGTCCATATATTTGTCCATAATTATATTAACATATTTTGAAGGTAAAGTAAAATCGTTTTACAAGGCGGTATCGAAAGATTGGAAAAGCGTTGGAATAAGTGTATCTCCCTAAAAGGGGACTATGTTGATGAATAAAAACGAATTTTGGCAACAAAATGTGTTTTAATTAATTAGTCAGACACATTATTGAACGAAGTGTTAAATAGTGTACCGGACAAGCTATCACCCATGAGACCTCTATCCGTGTTCAATAGTTCAGAGTGATTCTTACCAACCTTAATCGAGGATTTGGTGTTTTCCAAGGCACATCTGCAAAGTCGAATTAGTTTTGCAGGAATACCAAACTCAGACAAGGCCTCATATAGCCTATTCCTTATCGGACTTCGAAGGAAGATTTGTAGTCGACAAATAGGTGGTAGATGTCAATCTGCTTTTCATGACTTTTTTTCAGGATTTGTCGTAAGGTGAATATTTGATTCGTCGTTGTTTTACCAGGTCTAAAGCCGCACTGACAAGGTCCAATCAGTTTTTCTACAACTGGCTTTAGACATTCACACAATATGCTAGAATGGACCTAGTACGCAATCGGCAGTTCATACACTCACTATGATCTCCTTTCTTGTATATGGAACATTGCAGGCTGAACAACACCGGGCATGCTCTACTCTAGCCAGACGTTCTCCATGAGCTGATGCATGCTTCTAATCAGCTCCTTCCCACCTGCCTTAAACAATTCAGCCGGAAGACCATCGGCTCCAGCCGCTTTGTTATTTTTATGATGATATATTGCCACACGTATCTCGCTCTGGCTCGCAGGTGGACAGTTAATACAATCATCATGGATTGGAGCGGGGTCTTTTGGAGTGGTGTCTGAATCCAGTAGATTGCTGAAATGTTCTCTCCATATCTTCAGAACCGGCCGTGGCATAGTGGTTAGAACACGCGACTACAATTCGGGAGATCCGTGGTTCGATTCCCTGCTCCAGTCATCTACATTTTTCTTCTATTGCCGGCCCCCTTAATGTTGCCGACATCAACTAAGCTTTTCAGACAGTGACGTTCGCATTCGTCGATAAACAAGTAGGTGCCGTTTGTTGGGAATCTAGAATAATAGAAAGCGTGTTAATTCACAACAACGCGAGTAGCATCCCATACATCACTCATGGGGTGTATAGGAAAATAATTTTTTTTTAAGTTATCTTCAGAACATTATTCGGGTCCGTCACAAGCTGTCCTTGCAAGAGGGCAACACTGTTGCACGCATTCTTGCCTTAAATTTCTGGTAGAAATTTCGAGCTATCCCTTAACTTCGGAGCAACTCTGTGTACTCATCCTGTCTCTTCTTCAGGTCCTTCTTTTTCCGTCTAAAAAGACGAGTTGCCTCTCGTCTCTTCTCCCTGTGCCGTTCACGAACAGCACGCGTTGCCATTAGCTGCAGTTACGCCCTCTTGTGGCATTGTGATATTCATCGTCTTACCAGGCATCTTCTTAAATGGCTTTGAGTACCCAAGTACACTTCTCGCAGTCCGTTCTATGGATTTGGCTATATATTGCTACTGCGAAGTAATATTTGCAGGGGTTGGAGCATCCCGTAGCAGTTGAGTTAGGAGGTTGGAATAGGCGCCCGATACTTCGGTGTTCCGTAGTTTACCGATGTATAGCTTTCGTTGTGCCTGGTTACGTACGTTTTTCGCCATCGTCAGCCTTGTGCGTACCTTAACTGGGGTGAGACAGTGATTGGAGTAGGTGTTTGCAACCCCGATCACTCGTCCGTCCGGAACACTCGATGCGTGCCATCCATCGACTACCACGTGATCTATCTGATTACTCGTCAATTGATCTGGAGATAGACATGTTGCCCTATGAATATTTCTATGGTCAAAACTGGTGCTGCTAACTACCATATTTCTTGCCGCAGAGAAATCATCAGTCTGATGCTATTGTTCGACGGTTCGGTGTGAAGACTGAATTTTCCGATCGTAGGCCCAAATGCAGTCTCCCTCCCTGTTTTAGCATTAAAATCGCATAGTACAATAGGCGTCCTGTGTGCTAAAATTTAACCCTATTTTAGGTAGTTCATTTTCAGCAATGAAGGTAATTTCTGGCTGAATGGGTATGTAAGCAAGCTGAACTGCCGTTTTTGGAGTGATCACAAATCCTAATGAGGCCCTTGAGATTCTAGTTCCCAGAGAATCACTGTTTGATGCAGTTTCATAGCCGATGGCGTCATCGGCCTTATCTGTTTTTTCATATCATCCATGTTATATTCTTTCTAACAAATAAAGCAAAGAATCTATGACCGCGTGCGATCAATTAAGCATCCATGTTTTAAATTTGATGTCAAAGAACGCCACTAACTTCTAAAGAAAGTTCCCTTACCTTAACTAACACAATACAGACTTCAGTAGAAAAACGGCAATAGATAAATTTTGATATTATTTTACAATACCAAAACAATGTTTTCATTTAATTACACTTTCATAATATTCCCATGTACCAAAAGAAGATTGTACCATTTAATTAATTTCTATTGCCAACACTTTCGTTTACATCCTTTCTGGTCCTTAGCTGTACGACCAATAAGTATAACATCGATCTCCAAGCAATTAATTTGCTACAATTTTCCTCCATCAAATGGCAAACACTAAGCCAAGAATAACATCTCAGTCAAGCGCTTGGAATGATTTGATTTTCCTTACACTCACAGGACCCAGTTTATAGAGTATAAGTGTAAAAATAAGAAAACAAGGAGTTGAAATCCCAAATGCATATTGAATCATTGATATGATGTGATGTTTGCAAGCGAACAACTTTCACCCGCACTCTATGCGAATGCGAAGCAAAACTTTGAAGAGCCAAGAAACAAGAGGAGCATAAAAGCTAAAAAGAAAAGAAAGCTTAAAAGCAAGAAACACAGAAGAAACTTAAACATTATATTGTGCCAAAGTGAGTTTATGAATTTTTTAAAAGGTACTCAAGTCAACGACAAAGAAAAGCAAACGTAGAAACTTGACAGGATAGATGATGATGATGAAGATGATGCCGACGACGATGTTGTTGTTTTAGATGGTAAATGGGAGATTGTTGGGAAAACAAAAACATACGAGGAATTTGCTAAACAGGAAGTGGATGTGGCTATGGCAAGAACTAGTCCAGGATAGTATATATCTGTAAAAACAAAAAAAAAGGTATTTTGCTGTTCAAAAAATTTTCGGTTACAAATTGTCGTTAGATGGCTCTAAAGTGTAAGATATCTAGTAATATTGATTGCTTGTTTGAAAAGTGACATTTTAAAACTTACTGTGTAAGAATTATTAACATTACTTTAACTGTAAAAACTGAAAAAAGTTGTCTACGTTAAAAAATTAGTAAAAATTCGGAATATTGCGGTCATATTTTGGTTTTGAATTATAGAAAAGGATCAAATCTACTTCACCCGCATGATAATCACGTGTTTTACCCACCATACCAGGGCAGCCAAATACACCTACTCATTTAACCTGCCCTCGTTTAATTCCTTCACACTGCGTCACGCAAAAGATGATGACGATTATGATGTTGATGATAATACGCAAACTGCACATAGACTCCCACACACACACACATAGACAGCTGAGAGTACATTTATCAAAATATGACCCGCGAGTACTATTCCATATTTATATAGCCCCGACACAGCAGGAAGCTACTTTTTGCCCAGCTGTTGTACCCCTCCAGTTCCTGTTGATGTTGGTTTTCTTGTTCGTTGTGTTGTTTCGTTATTTTTTTTTTTGTTTAGCAGAGATTCATTCAATAGAAAATTCATAGATTCATTCTTTACATTGAAAACTTTAGGAAATGTACAATTTTTGTTTTTCAAATGCGTTCAAACTCAGCACAACAGCAACGAAAAATATTGATAGAGCACTTTTATGCAAAAACTTTTTACGAGCTTGTGAGGGAGGCGGTAGTAGCATAGAGTTTAAATGGTCATGTACGAGTATATGCTGAATAGCAGCAGGCGGATGGGGTGGTTGGTTGCCTCTTTTATGGAAAAATCTCTAAGTACTTTTGCACAAAAGTCCTGCTCTCATATATATTTAGTTTATCTATTGTTGTTGCTACTGCTGCTGACGGTACAAATTTTTCTAAATAAATGATGACAACCGTAAAAGCGTTTTGTTGTTCTACTCCAAACGTCAGTTGGCCATCAATGTCGTTGGGTCTGTCGGGTCATCATAGAAAACACTGTGCGGGGGCAGAGAGTGTGTACATGAATGAATGATGAAATGTTTTGTATGAGTGAATGTTTAAAATTGTGTGTAATTGAAAACTTTTTAAGCACACACACATACAAGTACAACTCAACGAAATCATTGAACAACAATAGCTGCAGTTTAGTTTTGTATTGAATTTTTATGATTTGCGTGTCATAAATATTTTATAGTTTGAAATGGAAAAACACTAAGGCATCAGCTCAAGAGACCAGGCAAATGATAAGCAGCTTTCAGGGAAAAGTGTTTCTAAGGGCGTATAAGGGTTGGCATAGAGATATTCAAATGATATTTCGATAGTATAGGAGGTGTTTTCAAAATGGATCAAATTAACTTTAAGGTAGATGTTACAATTTATAATGTCTAAAATATTTAATTTTAACTAGACTTTTCAAATGTGGAATGAGGGATTTTCCCAATTTTATTTTGTTGATCGTTATTCACTTATGAATAGCAAGAATCTCTCTGCGGGTGCGGAAGAAGAGAAGCTTCTCACAACGACCGATTGATCACGTACCAAGGCAATGCCAGTGAACATCAATGGTAGCAGTAGCAAATGAGAAGGCGCAATGTTAAGTCACCTAAATGGCACGCTACCACCAATGTTTTTTTACGGAGTAAGTACCATTAGTTACTGAGGCTCAACACAACTTTTCACTTACTGGCTTTGTTAGCCCTAAAAAACTAGGATCAAGCGCGGTGGCCTACTAAGCCAATCTCTTTAAATGTAAAATTGATAGGAAAACACAAAGACAGTGAAAAAGCAAGAACACCTAAAATGTTGACGAGCCCCGCAACAGATATAATGACCTTTCTACAGAGATAGTGTCTCCATCCAATTGGCGGATAACCTCGACAAAAATAAGACTGACATCACCGTCAAACAAAAAATGTGATGGCCGTGACAGGGATACATACGAAGAACTAAGATTCAGTGATTTTACAGCTGCGATGCAGAAAGACACAAATTTGGATGTGGATTCATAGTCGGCTAGAGACTTCGATATCTGGTAACACGATTTAACCATGTAAGTGACCGATAGCCACCATTCGCATCAAGACGAAATATTTTTATATCACACTGATTAGGTTACGTTAGGGTAATTCGGCAGCCACTTTTAACACAGCTCACATGGGTCCTAGTATGAGTCCTGTTGTGATGCCTTTTCCAAATTTTAGCACCAAGTATTCCTATTCTGTCGCTATCAAGCCATTTCGTTGCCATAATGAAGGCATGGATGCTCCGCAAATCGTCTACTGATAGACAGGTATTCCCTAGAAGTGTCCGATTACCAAGCTATTCAAATATAAGGTCACCAAAAGCAGGGCAGTGACATAGAAGATGCTCCGTGGTATCCTCTTCCTCCTCATCATTGAAGCTTCTACAAAAATCGTTGAAGAGTAGTTTCAACCTCTTAGCATGTTTACCAACCGACCAGTGACCGGTTATTACAGCTATGATGTTTCTCAGGTGGACTCTGGACAGGCTCAGCACAAATCGTGTCCTACGTATATCTATTGTAGGCCAAAATTTTATTTGGTCGCCGTGAAAGTGGGTTCTCTCACCCATCTCTCCTTAGGAATTTAGCTGTTTCCCCCTTGTGGAAGGGACACCAATGAGACCGTAAACTTCGCCCAAGTTCACGGTTGTGGCGGCCCTTGCCAATGTTTCGGCTCTTTGGTTACCGTATATGTATCCATGTCCTGGAACCCATGTAAGGCCAACAGTCGAATGTCTCGCTATCTCCTCAAGAGACGACCGGCATCCTCGAATATTTCTCGAAGTGGTGTACACGTTCTCCAGGTAATTGATAGCCGCTTTACTATCTGTAAGAATATGAATATTGCCGCCCAATATCCTTCTACTTATCTCTACGGCTATTCTAATGGCCGCTATATCGGCCTGAACTATGCAACAGTGATTCGGTAGTCTGAATGATAGTTGCCAACTCAACTTCTCCGAAAAGATTCCACAGCCTGTCCTTTCTTTTAATTTCGAACCGTCTGCGAAAATAAGGATGACATCCTCCCTAAAGTTGAGGGCATTATCATCACAGTAAGGCCTATCCGGCATGTTCCTTATAAAACTAGGATCGAAGACGAGTTCTGGCCATAGTTCCCGTGCATCCATGATTTAGTGACGCATTGGCGCTGTGTGCTGCTATTTTCCTCGCCTTAATGTCAGGGGGTAACCAGTTTAGGATCGTAAACAGTTGCTTAGTTGGAGTAGTGCCCCTGTTATGATGATTGCCACCAATCTCATCGAATTTTGAATTTCAAACTTTGGGAGGCAATATCTAGCGCCGGCCACCAGACCGCTGATCCGTAGAATAAGATGAGTTTAATAACGGCTTCATATAACCAGTCCACATTTTTGCTGCTAATTCTCCAACTGAAGCCGATTGCCCTTTTGCAGTAGTATAGGACCGTTTCCGCTTTTCTAGTCCTGGTCTGAGTGTTCAGATTCCAATTTAGTTTACTATCTAATATTAGCCCGAGATATTTAGCACTATCAGAGAGTGTCAGTGCGATTCCATTTAATCAAAGTGTTTCAAATTGAGGGAATTTGTATCTCCGTGAAAATAGCAGCAGTTCCGGTTTAGTCAGAACAAACAAATTAAAGATGCATTCAACGAGCGGCTGGAGAAAATATATTATATATCAACTGAGATTAATATTTTTCTGGGAGATTTTAATGCTAAAGTAGGAAGATACTTTTGGTTTAGCTGTCGGAAAATTCAGTTTACACAACGACACTTCCCATTATGGACTCAAATTGGTTAGCTTCGCGACGGCAAGAAACGTGGTAGTGGTTGGAACTAGATTTCCACATAATGATTTCCACAAAGCAGCCTGGATATCCCCAGATCACGTGGTAATCGATGGAAGGCATGTCTCAAGTGTTATGGACGAGCATGGTGCAAATTTTGACTCGGATCACGACCTTTTGCAGCCAAGGTAAGCAGTTATAAAAGCAGTATACCACCGAGATAGCGAATGCCTAGTCCAATCAACTGTTTCAATTACAGCAATCAAACCAACCAATCACAATACACAGTGACAGAATTGTATGACCACAGCCGGAACGACCGTACTGGGATATGTTAAACCATGCTCAGAAAAGCACTGATACGATGAATTATGTTGCGTATTGTTTAAAGAAAAGGATACTGCGTACAAGAAAACACTGCAGCCAATGGTAAAGTCTACTGTGACGGAACAATATAATGAGAAAAGGAGGGCGATGAAACGCCCTTTTCAGGCGGAAAAGCGTCTACAGAATAAAAGAGAAAGCCAGGATATTGAAAACTTCTACCAAAAGGTAAAAAGCAAAGGTTTTGGAACAGGAATCCTCATCTGTGAGAGCAGAGATGAAATCTGGCCACGGACATCCAGAATGTGCTGCAAATATGAAGGGAGCACTTTCGTACTCTGCTCGTTCCCGAAGGCAGGACAAGTTACGTTATCACGCCAATCATTGACGACGAATTAAATTGCCTACCACCGAGACAAAACGAGTTCAACAATGCCGGCGGCGATAACTGCACCAGCTTACCAACACGATTTAGCTCAGTGAATGCATGACTAAGAAAGGCGATCCAAGTGTATGTACCAAATATCGCACGATCAGCCTTTTACCCATCGCTTACAAGGTCCTGTCTAGTGTGTTATTTAAAAATTTAAAGCCCATCCATAGCGAACGTGATTGAACCTTATAAGTATGACCTGGTACATACAACCCCCACAAGATATTCACACTACGACAAATCCTGGAGAAGATCAAAGAAATGCAGATCGACACGTACCATCTTTGTATCGATTACAAAGCTGCATTGACAGTCCAAAGCGGATGCTACGGCTGTGTTTGGTATACCCGTGAAGCTGATACGACTTGGTTGGATGACATTGGCCGAAACGAAGTTTTCAGCGAAATTAGAAAAAAATCTGACAGAAGCATTTTCTACCAAATGAGGCTTTAGACAAGGCGATAGCCTGTCACAACTAATAGTCTATTCGTTTGTGACGCTACGTGAACGTTGAGAACTATAACTTTAAAGTGGAAGAAAATTTTGTCTACCTTTGATCCGCCGTAAACAAAAATAATAATGTCAGCACGGAAATCAAGAGGCGAGAATTGCTCGCAAATCAATGCTACTGTGCGCTAATCATGCAATTTAAGGGCAAAGCCCTCCCTCGAAAAACAAAGATCCAAATGTACCAGACACTGATACTATATGTCTTGCGATCCAGGACCAAGTGAAAGAGCTGTTATCTAAACTTGGTGTGATGAACTATATACGGAGCTCAAAAGACCGAAGCGGTAGTAAGTATTCTCCAAAATATTCAGTATCTGCTTGAGTGTTTTGAAAACAGCACCACACACGCTTGTTTTGCCGTCAACACAAAAATTGGACTCAATCCAAGGACAGGGAAACAATGTTCAACGATTTTTGGGATAGCTCTATTTGGAAGATCACAACATTTTCAGCGTGTCTACATCGACAGCGCAGGCAGTCCTTCTTCGGTTATGCCTACCACTTGTCTTAAGTTTCGACATGTGGCTGTATCCTTCTCAGGTATTCGGAAAAAATCAGCTCAAGTGGATCTAATGCTGGACACGGACGTTAATAATTGTGTGTTCAACGAACAAATAATCGTCTCTATTGGGACGCTGCGTCATCTTTGACAACAATAACTTCGAAGTGGTAGATGATTTAATCAATCTCGGCTCCGCTGTCATTAAAGTAAACAACGTTAACCACGACCTGCAGTTTTACGACGAATCTGAAACTCCTGTTTCTTATAAGCTTATGCTGGACATATACCGATTGATTTAGAAGTTCCTGTTAACAACATGGAAGGGGGTACCGAAACTATTCCTGCTAAAACCCCTCAACAAAAATCGGTGTGTGATGTGGGGAAAATTAAGCTGATATTCGGATTCAAGATGTCATTTTGTACAAGAATCAGCCGTTTTCTCGAGACGGATTGAGGATGGAATTTTACATAAGAATCATCAGAAGTAGTATCGGGGCTAAGACACACTTTTTTGCTTTTTACCGAGCAGTTTAATTAATCATGCAGAATATCTTGACAAACCATAATACTATTTTAAATTAAATTCAATTTTTTTTGTTAGCATACATATCGTTGCACGTAATTTATACGCCACGGCACATCACAGCTAATATCCATAATTCGACGTCAATCGGCGTCATCCGCATCACCGACAACTTCTATGAATTTTGACAATTTTCCACATCAAAAACCAAATTGAATTTCACAGAACCAATCACAACTTTAGTGATTTTATTTTATTTATTGCAATCTTCCTGAACAGATTTTGCGCGTCCATGCACAGTCCATTAAATAATTTTAATTTCTACCACAAATCACAGACCATATGGACGCGTGCGTGCGTCCACTGTTGCCACTGCAGTTTACGACGATGCTACGGCCAGTGCCACCATTTCGATTACTGTTATTGTTGTTACCACATTATCAATTGACACCAAATAAAAGTGAATCAAATCAAATTGGGCCTATGCGGGCAGGCGGACACAGCCAATGGACCAACAAATGTGCAACATCATTGAACATGCCACGCCGACGCTAGCTAGTAAATGGTTGCATGGCAATGCATAAACCAAAAATGCCTGCCTGCAATTGCCTGATGATGTTGCAACATTTCGCGAACATGCGGCGCGTATGATTGTGTGTGCATGCAAATATTCTCTCGTCTGTGTTCTTGTAACCAGATGAAGGCCTGTGAGTGCAACATTTCATAGATTCTGTTGCATTTGTTGGCTTTTTCGTTCGATGGTTTTTGGTTGATGCATTCAACAATATTCGATTACCAATTTCAATTTTCTGCTCCAAATATTTTAATGTTGCTGCTGTCAATATGAACACAGACAAATCCGTGGCGCTTTTGCGAGAAGCGAGAGTGGGAATTTGTCGGAAATGCTGGCAATGTGATAAAGAGCCAAGATATCAAATGAAGTCAGAGTAGTTCCCCGGCTGCGTTGATATTAGTGTTGCTGTTGGCACCAACGAGTGAGGGGGTGTTCAACATGGTGAATATGGTGTTTGTTGGATAACCGCGACAACGGCGGATGTTGTTCGATTCTAGCAAAAATCACCGTCTCACCATTATCGATGTATCCACTGAAGTCATAGGGGCTCCTTAGCGAAATCATACACGCCGTTGCTGAATGGTTGGATGGTTAGTAACCATAAATGCAGTCACCAAATGGCTTCGTACAACATTTACAAAATGACACATACTTTTGGGGGCAAATTTACTGCAATTACTCTTTTTTGCATCGTGGGTAGGGTAGAATAGGGAACAACGACAAAATCGGTTAAATTTTGTGCATCATAGAAATTAAATTTGATTTGAATTTTATCAATTGCACATATTTCTGATGGCGCTGTCATCAATTTGTATACAACAACGCATCATCATAATATCTGTTTGTCATTTTGGACATTTGAACATGGCCAATTGGAAATGTATGAGCTAAAAGTCTTATCGAATAACGTCTTATGGAATAAGAAATATTAACTAATATCATAGTACATTTTATATAATTTCGTTTAAAATACAATGTTCAATTAACAAAACGTTTTCTAAATCTTTTCACAATCCTTTGATTTCCTACAAGGATTTACGTTAAATGTGTAATGTTAAATACATCATTCAATTGTATACTTTTTTATATTTAGTTTACTTTGACAATTTGAACAGTTTATATATGTAAATTTATACATATGGGTATGTTTAAAAAATTGCTGTATGTACGTAGTACATATGTGATTTTAATTTAATTTATGCTGACAAATTCACCATTTAATTGGACATTGATGTTAAAATGTCATTCAAGCCATTTTAAATTGAACAATAGTTAATGAAATCGAATAAAAAATTGCCAAAAAATAAACAATCACGCTGTTGTTAATTACACAAATAAAAGTTATGTAAAAGTTTAAAAATATTATGTAAAAATCTTGGTCATGAACTTTATTTTGTGACAATTAATAATATATATTATATATATGGGATCTATATTGCCCATGAACTTTATTTGGCGACGTTTTAAGTGTATAGATTGTTGACGATTAGCTAACAGAAGGCAAATATAAGATGTGCGCTAATGTCAAGAATAATCGATATATGTATGTGTTGACCGCTGTAAGTTACTTGGCGCAATCCATCAGAAACAATTAACAAATATCTTGGGAGGTAAGTATTAAATTGGACAAATATTAACGTCATACACAAAACTAGATAATCTTTATGAGATTAAGAGCACTTAGTACATAACGTTTCGAAAATAATACTGCTGGGCATGAAAATCGGACCGACACTATTCCAGCTGATTTTTATATATTTTATAAAGTAAGTAACAGAAACTGAAGGAAGGTGGAATCCCTAGAAAATGAATGATTCTAATGTAAAATTAACTTCTGAGTCCGATTTTTTTATTTACTTGAAAGATAGCAAAAAGTAAATTAAGGGTGCCCGAGTATACAGCAGATGATAGGGAAAAATGGACCTGATATTCGGATTCAGGAAGCCATTCTAAATAATAATCAGCAGCAGAAATAGCAGCAAGTAAGAAAGTTTCAGACGGGTAAATCGACTTACATATACTCACTCTCAGCAAAAACGTATACAAATATCAGGGAGGTACCAGAAGGAGCGTGGTTGGACTTCCAATTTTATCTCCAAAACTTTATCCTGTTATAGCTTTACAAAATAGATAATCTGGCGCAAAATACAGAATTTGGACACGATCGAGTTGTGTTGGGTATACTGATATTATAACTCGATTTCTAAAGTAGGCGGAATGCTACATTTGTATGGGAGGTACCAGAAGGGGCGTGGCTGGACTTTGAATTATTTCTCCAAAACATTATCCTGTTATAGCTTAACTAAAAACAGAATTTGGCACGATTGCTGAATGATACATTTGTGTGGGAGGTACCAGAAGGGGCGTGGCTGGAATTACAATTTGTTCTCCAAAACGTAATCCTGTTATAGCTTAACAAAATACAGAATTTGGGCACGAATGCATTGAGTTGGGTATACTGCTACTGTTACTCGATTTCTAAAGTAGGCGGAATGATACATTTGTAAGGGAGTTACCAGAAGGGGCGTGGCTAAACTTACAATTGTTTCTCCAAAACTTTATCCTGTTATAGCTTTACAAAATCCAGAATTTGGACACGGTCGAGTTGTGTTGGGTATACTGAAGGGGCGAGGCTGGACTTCGAATTGTTTCTCCAAAAATAAAAACAGAATTTGGCACGATTGCTGAATGATACATTTGTGTGGGAGGTACCAGAAGGGGCGTGGCTGGAATTCCAATTTGTTCTCCAAAACGTAATCCTGTTATAGCTTTAGAAAAAACAGAATTTGGGCACGATTGCATAGAGTTGGGTATACTGCTACTGTTACTCGATTTCTAAAGTGGGCTGAATGGTACAATTGTATGGGAGGTACCATGGACCATGTAGCCCATTTGCAATTCCTAAGTAGTTTTGGGAAAATATTAACCCCTGCAAAGTTTCAAAACAATTCGTTACGTCTTCCGAAAGTTATCGTGTTAACCAGCCGGACAGCCAGACAGACGGAAATGGCTAAACGACTTAAAAAGTCATGAATCGAATTTGGTTCAAAGAAACATATGGTCTAAAGTGACTCCTTCTATGTGTTACACTTTTGAGTCGTTCTGAGAAATCGGTGACTGATCGTCTTGGGACCGGCCGTGGCATAGTGGTTAGAACACGCGACTACCATGCGGGAGATCACAGGTTCAAACCTGGCTCCAGTCATCTTAAAAGAAAAAAAAATAAATAAAATTTTCTTTCATTGCCGGCTCCCCTCGAATGTTGTCGACAGCAACTTCGCAGTATTAAGCGTCGATTCAATCGTCGTGTCTAGTAAGAGCTTCTCAAACAGTGACGTTCGCATTCGTCGATAAACAAGTAGGTGCCGTTAGTTGTGAATCTAAAAATAGAAAAGCGTGTTAATTCACAACAACGCGAGAAGCTATCCCATACCTCATTCATGGGGTGTAAAAGGAAAATTAAGTTTAAGTAAGTAAGATCGTCTCGAATAAACTATATCGGTTACAATCTAAAATTAACCGATGCGACCTAAATAAAACAAAACAATTTGTAGGTAACCACCTGCGTAGTTAGTCCTTCAATTTGCATGTGCATGAAGACTTCCGTCATAAGGAAGGCCTACTGACTGCTCTTGCAGACGTTCTGTAGGCCTTGTAGTTCCTTCATTCCGACCCTGGGTTGATTCTCGCTCTTTACTTGTGACAAGTACATACTCAGACTCAGACACATAAGCAGACTCGGACTGCTTTTTATCAAACAAAACTTTCGAGTACTTGTGTATCTGTGTGAAAAAAACGAATATTGCCGCCCTCGCGAGGCTATGGGATACCTGACACTGCACTAAACTGATGAGTTGCTATGGTAAGGAAAAATTCTGTAAAGACATCTTTAAACACTAAAATTAGTACATTGTCCGCATATAGTTTAAATTATATGCTGTCTCTGCACTGGTTAAAGCGAAGAGAATCTTTACATCCCATACATTTCAAAACCTTAATGAAGTCATGCAAAGAAAAGGAAGGAAGCTAGACATCACAAAGCTGCAAACCACCGCGATAGTCAATGCCTACTGGTCACGGATATTCAGTGTGTGCTGAAAACATGGGGGAAACACTTTCGTGTTCTGCTCATTACCGAAGGCAGCATAAGTGACGAAATCACGCCAATCAACGAGAACGGAGTAGATTGTCCACCACTGCCGGCAGAGCTTTCAAGCCGGCTGCAATGAACTGGCAACGTGCATGCACTAGCTCAAAACACGATTTGGCTCAAGGAATGCAATGCTGACTGACACGATGTCTTCAGTGGAATTAGGCAAAAATCTAACACAGCCATTTTCAACCAAACGAGTCTTTAGACAAGGCAATAGTCTGTCATGCGATCTCTTTAATAGCACAATGGAGATGATCATGCGGAAGGCAGCAGTAAACACGACTGGCAACATCTTTAACAAAAACCACATGCTGGTCGCGTATGCCGATGATATAGATATCATTGTCCAAGCAATGCGGGATGTTACTGCGGCCTTTTCTGGCATTGAGAAGCAGTCGGCAGAAGTAGGTCAGGTGATTATTAAGGACAAAACCAATTTATCTGTTTCAACGAACAAAGAGTCTACTTTTCTGGGACGCTACGTGAACGTTGTCAACTATAACTATGAAGTGGTAGATGATTTTGTTTACCTTGGCTTCGCCTTATCAAAAAAATAATAATGTAATGCCCTCTCTCGACGAACGAATAACTAACTCTATCAGACTCTGATCCTACCTGTCTTGTTCTACAGCGTAGAATCCCGGGTAATGACGCAGCCGGATCAATCTATTCTGGGAGTTTTCGTGAGAAAAATACTTCGCAAAATATTTGGATCCATCATCGTACAGTCGTCGAATGAATCATGAGCTGTATGAGCTGTATGAGCTGTACAACGACATCGACGTAGTCAAGCGCCTTCAAATAGACCGAATGAGCTAGCTTAGACACATTGTACGAATGGACTATCGTCCGTTATGTTCTGACTCGAAAATTTTTTGGCAATAAACTCGATGGGCGGCGCAATAGAGGGCGACCAAAACTTCATTGGATGGACCAGTTAAAAGATCTGTTAACTAAGTTTGGTGTAACGAACTATCTACGGAGCGCAAAAGACAGAAGTACTTGGAATACTTTTCTACGTGCTGCTACTAATAGAAAAATTTCTTTTGTTGCCGGCATTAAAGAAGAAGATAAAGAATGGATTCACATTTAAAGTTTCTATAATCTGAACCAAAAATTGTCAGTTGCATATAATTTTTTGAGTTTAATTTCATAACACTGAAAATTTATACTATTTTATACTACTTCCTCTTATGTCCAGAGTCGAAATATTGCAAACAATTCTTAGGCCAACCAACAGTGATGACAGATTTTACATACTGAGGTGCTAAGATGTCCGGTCCCAGTCTGATGGGAGCCTATGTTCCAAGATTTGTGGAGGCAACTTTGAATCGTGGTCTAGCCAATGTACTATTGACCTTGGCCGGGTCTTTTATACCGCTTCTGTAAACAACATTCGATTAAATGTTTGAAGGGGAAGTTCATTAACACGTTTGTAGGAATTGAATGTCGTAGATGATCCTGATGGATATTATGTTGGGAGAAAGTTTTTGAAGATTGGTTTTAACCGTAGAGGTTATTTTCTAAATTAATGGGGACGAAGTAAAAATAAGCACGCTTACGATAAAAAGGTTGAACGCTATGTTTTGAACGTGGAGCAAAGGTTCTACTTATCGCCGTCAGTCGGTGCATACCCAGCAACGGAAATATTCAGTTTGGAGGCCTCCTAGCAGGCCTTTTTTTGGAGATGTTATTGCTTCTCGCCCCATACCATCTTCATTTCTAATTTACATAGTGTGAGATTGGTGAGCTAGGTCTTCCCTCTCGCTGCTCAAAAGAGACCTGCTGAAGGGTTCTCAGATTGATAGCTTCATTAGGTCTCATAAATTAGTCATTCCTCAGGTCTTATTAGAAAGACCTCTGCAATGTAATAAATAGGCTACCTTCAGAAGTTCTCCTGTGGAAGGCCTTCAAAAGGCCATAAAAACATCCTTCAGAATGTTTTCCCCAGAAAGCAAAAAAAAGGCCTTAGGATCTATTCATCAGAAGATCTATTCATCAAAAAAAGTCGCGGTAAATTTTCAGTTTTTTACAATTCTTTATTTAAAAATTCTCTTAAATTATTAATTTCACTTATAAAGTCATAAAGATAATTATCCACATTACTTACAACAATTGTGGCTTCTTTGACAAACACAAAACAACTAAATGCAAACTAGAGATCAAGGGAGCAGACAAAACAATGTAAACAAAAAAACTTGATGGAATTTCGTTTAACGGGAATATAACTGACAAAAATTTGTTGTTGTTGCGACTGTATACCTCGTGTTACTTTGCCCCTTATTAGAATTCCTTCTTTAGATCTTCCACCAGCAATGAACAAAATGTGTTGCAAATGCTTCTTTGTATCTTTTTGGATTCGAACAATAGGACTTCAAAGCTTCAACTATCGAATATTGCATACTTATTTACTCTCCTAAAGAATAACTACTAGATCTCTCTTAAAAGCAAGGAATAAGACCGTGTAGCAGGTGTTTTGTTGCAAATAATAGAAGTCCTACTTGATTTCCTCTTAGCAGAACTGCTAGATCTCTCCTAAAAGTTGCGAATGAGAAGTTGTAACACATGCTCTTTCGCTGTGATTAGAAGACCTTCTCGATTGTACCTATAGGAAACGAGAAAGGATTAGTAAGAACGTTTTTTTGAAAGGAAGAGGTAGGGATTTTTGCATTACTCATTAAAGTAGGTCTTCTGGTAGGTGTAGAAAATCCAATATAAGACCTACAGAAGGTCTATTTTTGGTAAGGCCTACCAAATTCCGTTGCTGGGTAGTTGTATTAGTAATACATGTGTATTAAAAAAAAAAAACTTAATTTCCCTTTACACCCCATACTTGAGGTATGGGAAGCTTCTCGCGTAGTTGTGAAGTAAGACGATTTCTAATTTTAGATTCACAACAAACGGAAACTACTTGTTTATCGACGAATAAGAACGTCACTGTTTGAGAACTACTAGACATGTCGATTATCTTGACACTTATACTGCGATGTTGCTGTCGACAACATCGAGGGTGCAGAGTAACATATTTAGTTCTAGTCACATCTACATCGCACTGTCCCAGCCATAGCAAATACTTTTGCGTAACCTCTATAAACTCAAGCTCAACAATATGGTTTATTACTGCTTATCTTAAAATTATAAACTAAATTAAAAAAACATTGTAATATTTGAGCATATCACCACCAATATAAACAGTTATGTTCTTATAAGTTTGTAACATCTGTTAATGAGATACAAAAAGTCATACCATCCATGACAATACTATAGTAAATCCCACAAACATTCACATCAGTCACTCACTCACTCGCCGTAAACCATATGACAAACACATTTTTGCTGCTTCAGTCATATTTTTGGCCAAATATCAACCTAAAGAATTGCAAGCATTAAGTAACTAAGATTACTTTCTTCTTTTATGTTGTTTCTTTCATTTCCCAAATATATGACAGAAATATTTTACAACATATTTCTTATGCATATTCTCTGAAATTATTTCATGTGAATATGCGAAATGTTTTACCATCAACATTTTTACGATTACACATATGTTTATAGATATAAATTGCATAGTATATTATTAGACAAAATATTGTGGAACAGGATGTTGCTGTTGCCTCTTCTACCCTCAGAAAGTAAAAGCAAAACCGCCTATATAACACTAGCACAAGGAAAGAAAGGCAGACAGAGAGTGAGTGTGCAGAAAGAAGTAAATGCAAATCATAGTAATTTTTACTTGAAATGACATCATTTATCATATGTCAACAATTTAGTAATACTGTCAGAAATTTAACTATAAATGCAGACAGTTATACACAGAAATACAAGCGCAATATAAATATATATTTATCCAACATATAAAATATATAAATACTCGTATATTATGTATATGTAAAATCCCGAGATAAAGAAATGTTGTCATAACCAACATTTTGATACAGTCACTCATACTCTTAAACCCCTGCAAAGTCAATGATGTTTGCATACAATAATGCATAGAAATAATAATAATGATAATAATACAAATACAAATACACATTTCCTTTCCATAACACCACCAACTTACATTACAGATCACATTCACTTTTTATGTATTAGTACAAGAAAAGGAAGAAGGTATGGGAAGTGAATGGGGATGAGAAGATACAACAATCATAGTCATAGTCATTCTCATCATCCTGCCACCATTCGAAAGGATTACTGTGTGTTAGTTGTGTGTGTGTGTGTGTGTGTACATCACTGAATGCAACCAAGTGTCGATTTGTCTGTCTATCGAGAAATGCGTGCAGCACTTTCATTGAGCATGCAGCAAGTTAGTAGTAATCTTACATCATCACAGCTCCACCAAATACCAGTCATCCCTATCGGAAGCTGTTTCACACAATCCCCACACCTTTTTTCTGTTGATATATGAATGACTTATACATAAATGTTGAAGTTGTAAACCAATCATTGCATATTTTATGGATTTCTTTTGAGTGCTCAAATCCATAAGATGATGCGGAAAATGTGACTGTTGACTGATAATGATGATGCATAAGTACATACAGACGCATGCATAGCACTGCTGTGGGAGATAGGGTTAAATCGACACTGGAGTACAAATGGAAAAGTTATCACATCTTCGTGCTTAACTTAGTGACAGTATTCAACTGAATGTTGAAATGAAGATTAATTGTTGTTCGAGACAGTCGCTCATAAGCAAAACGAGGGGTGATGATTGTGTGTAAAGAGCGGGTTGAACACATGTGAAGTGAAGTAGTTGTATATTATGTTAGAAATGTCATGAGAGAGGAAGGTAAAAATGGTAGCAAATCAGTGCTAACAAAAGTAAAAGTTCAAGTATGATGGATAATTATAATAGGTTATATAACTACGTAAGGAAGCAAAATAAAATTATAACCTGATGCCGAATAGCAACATGTTTTAACATTGATTTTTGACTCACGTGGGTATATGAAGCTCTTTCGGACAGCAGCTTCAACTTTAAGTAGATACTCCAAAGCAACTCAGCTATTATCGGATTCCGACGGGTTACATTCGCGACGGAAAGAAACGTGGTATGTAGTGAGTGCAACAAGATTTCCATGCTAAGATATCATTAACGGTGTCTGTAAATTAACCAATCACAAGAAATGAAATCATATTGATCACGCGGTAATCAATGAAACTCATTTCTCAAGCGTCATGGATATCCCTTGATGCGCGGTGCAAGGAACGACTCGAAACACCAGTTGTTGCAGCCAATGCACGAACCAGCTTAAGCAATGCAAAAAACGATAGTAACCTAACACAAAGAAAACTAGATATCGCCAAGCTTCATACTACCAAGATAGCCAATGCCTAGTTCAGAAACTTTTTTTTATAATGGACACAAAGTTTCTTAATTCCGATGTTAACAATGTTCACAGTGACACATACTGCCGTTACTTAATGTGGTGAAATTGCTGCATCTCTGGTGAAAATCACAGAATGTGGGGTTAAACGATCGGAGAATTCTGGACATGTTAAACTTCTACACCGAATCCACTCTATTCATGTAGAAACGAACTACTGTAACCCGTACCTGTAACTAATCTGTAGGGGTTTAACAGTAGTATCCGATTTTCACAAACGAATCAAAGTTAGACGCGCGAGTAGGCTATATCATCCATTTACTGTACCTTAATATAAATATCTCCTAAAAGCTCTCAGACCATTAAAAATAGCGCCACCACCTTCCAAAGGAAGCTGTTGTGAAATTCCTGAAAGCCATGTTTGCTACATCTTTGCCGGCCACTTACCACTAAGGGTGATGCCTGAGTATTTTGACATAAGACACAGCGGACATTCCGGGCAATTGCTTAACAGATAATCTAGCAAGACTGAGTACTGGGGCACATTTAATTTCGGCAAATTAAGTGTTGGTAAACCGATCTCTATTTGCCGTCGGTCTATTGCTCGAGGTGCAGACGGGAATGTAAAGTGAATCTTGCATCTCAAGCCGACTCACAACCTTCATCGTGGTGGCACCTGGGCAACGTTGTTTGTGATATTATTTTATCATGAATAGCGGCAGATAGTAAGCGACAAACCCTGATGGTTGGGCTAGACACCCTCCTTCAGGTCCTTTACTGGCATTGAAAACACGAGAAAGAAAAAGTAACAAACTGAACACCCCAAATGTTGCATATTGCGCATTCCATGGCAAACGCCGCATCAACCGTGCTAGGATATGAAAAACGGTGATCAAACGAATCCTTGTACGATGAAGAATAGCATCTGAGGAACAAGACGCTACAGCCAAATGTAACCCGGGCTGTTAGTGAACGGGGACCGGCCGTGGCATAGTGGTTAGAACACGCGACTACCATGCGGGAGATCACAGGTTCAACCCCTGGCTCCAGTCATCTTAAATAAAAAGAAACAAATTTTCGTTCATTGTCGGCTTACCTAGATTGTTTTTGACAGCAACTTTGCAGTATAAGTGTCGAGTCAATCGGCATGCCTAGTAAGAGCTTCTCAAACAGTGACGTTCGCATTCGTCGATAAACAAGTAGGTGCCTTTAGTTGTGAATCTACAAATAGAAAGAGTGTTAATTCACAACAACGCGAGAAGTTGTCCCAAACCTCATTAATGGGGTGTAAAGGGAAATTAAGTTTAAGTTAGGGAACGGCACAAGGAGACAGTTAAATAGGAGAGACAGCTCTTTAAGTGAAAAAACGTGAGATAAAAGAATGGGAGAACGAGGATATAGAGCGATACAGGGATAGAGGTGAGGCCCGAAAATTCTACCAGAAAGAAATAGCAAAAAGCTACGGTAATGGGCTTCCCTCCTGTAAGGACAAGGATGGAAATATGGTTACAGATTCGCAGAGTGTGCTGCTATATTGAGAGAACATTCTAGCAACTGCTGGTTCCAAAAAGGCAGCGCACATGATGGTATCACGTGCGCTTTCGACGACGGCTTAGATTGTCACCACCAAGTCTAGCCGAGTTAAGAAGAGCAATATATCGGCTGAAACATAATAAAGCAGCCGGTGCCGATGGACTTCCGGCAGAGCTCTTTAAGTGATTCAAGTGTGTGCTCCAACTACCGCGGGATCAGCCTTTTACCCATTGCATATAAGGTCCTGTTTAGTGTGCTATGTGAAAGACTAAAACCAGTGTTATCCAACCTGATCGGGCCTTATCAGTGTGGCTTTAGACCTGGAAAATCAACAACTGCCCAGATATTCACACTTCGGTAAATCCTGAAACAGACCCAAGAGAAACAGATCGACACGTTCCATACTTTCTTCGACTATAAAGCTGCCTTCGACAGCCCTATACGTCAGAAATTACTCGAATCCATGGCAGAGTTTGATATTCTAGCGAAGCTGATACACCTTTGCGTAATGACGCTGACTGACACGAAGTATACAGTGAAGAATAGCAGGGATCTGACGGAGCCATTCTATACCAGATGTGGCCTATAACAAGGCGACGGCCTATCGTGTGACATCTTTAACATAGTGATGGAGATGATAATGAGGATAGCTGCAGTAAACACGAATGGCATGATATTCGACAAAAGCCACATGCTGCTTGCGTACGCTGGTGATGAAGACATCATCGGTCGAAAACAGCGGGATGTGACTGCAGCCTTCTCAGGTATACAGGAGAAATCATAATGATGAATGATGAACGAGAACAATACGAAATTATTAGGTTCAACGAACAAAGAATCTACTCGTTTGGGAAACTGCGTAAACGTTGACAACTATAATTTCGATGTGGTAAATAATTTTATCTACCTAGGATCCGCCATCAACAAAACAAATAATGTCAGCCTCGAAATCCGGAGTAAATCCTGCTTGCTAATACGCTTGCTACTACGGACTAAGCAAGTGATTACATGACAGAGCCCTCTCTCGACGAACAACAATTCAACTATACCAGATACTGTTTCTACCTGTCTTAATGTACGGTTCAGTATCCTGGGTTATGACACAAACAGATGAAGTGGTTTTTGCAGTATTCGACAGGAAAATGCTCCGTAAAATATATGGGCCCATAATAGTTAACAGAGAGTATCGGCGTAGTATGAATAATGAGCTGTACACTGACATTGACGTGGTCAGATGCATTAAGGCACAGCTGTTGCGTTTGCTTAGTAATGTTGTACGCAGGGACGAAAATGATCTAGCTTAAAAAGTCTTAGACAATGAACTTGATGGACGGCGCAGAAGAGGGCGACCAAAACTGCGTTGGAAAGACCAGCTTACTGACTTACGGAACTTCGTGTAACTAACTGGAGAAGAAGCGCAAAAGATCGAAGCGCTGATTATATTTTTCTACGTGCAGTATATAATCCAGTAGGACTACGAAGAAGTACCAGATAATTAAGTAAGTAAGTAATATATGAAGACTTTCGAATGTAATCAAGCTGTGGTTGTCTCTCCGCAGATGAACAAAGATACGACTAAGTAACTACTTAACATGCAGAGAGATATGATAACGCAGTAATAGGACACTAACGGGACTTTGTCCTGTTAAAGCACCGGCTTTAGTCAGTCCAATCAAGCAGCGTCAGTGATTCCTCCGCCTGGTCCTTCCAACGCAGTCGGGGTCTCCCTCTTTTGCGACGTCCTTCGAGGTCCATCCATCCTCACGACATGGCCTGACCAGCGTTATCGTTATATTTTGATTCGCTTGCCTACATCAATGTCGTTGTATAACTCATACAGCTCATTGTTCATCCGAATCCTGAACTCACCACTCACTGTAACCCAATTTTCAGACATCAAAACCTGGTTGATCACATCCTCCACCTGGTTCATCAAACGTTTTTGGGGTCTCCCACTTTTGCGCCGTCCTTCGAGATCTTGGTTGAATACCTATTGCGCTAGAATATCCTCATCCATCCTCATGATATGACCTAGCCATTGTAAACGTTATATTTTGATTAGCTTGACCACAGCAATTTTGTTGTATAACTCATACAGCTCATTGTTCATTCGAATCCTGAACTCACCATCATCAGCCCTTTGTCGTTCTTTAGTCGAGATATGACAGTTTGTACCTCTGTTTGATTCGGAGAGGGGAAGTCGTTGTTATCGTCCCGGATTGATGAAGTCTTCTGTAACCAAATTTTCGGACATCAATAGACTACAGAAGAGATCTTTCCATTTCCTCACTTTTCTTTCGGATTCAGTAACGTTTAACATTTATTTTCTGATAAAATTTTGGGCTTCACCTCTATTCCTGTATTTTTCAATGCACACATTATTTCTCCCCTTCAGCTCTGGTCTTTTCATCTGCTAGGTCGAGATGCCTCAAATTACCATGTTCTTTACTGCAGGTTTCTCCGCTTAAACTGATTTCGTTTGCCAAATTTTCGGTATGCAGGGTAAATTTTCCTTAAGACATTCCCCCGGCCGAATTTTGTACGAAAATCTGCCAGCACGACCACGGTCATATGCTTCTTCAAGTCGGCCGTCGTCACTTTTCAACTCCGTCAGAGCATGAGCACATATCAGCGTGATGTAGAAAAATATTGGTTTCACTTTTATGGTGGCAACAAAATGTAGACAAAGCTACATTATAAAGATGTTTCTTCTTTACGAATTATAAGTAGATGACATTTAATTATTGAACATCTAATCTTGCGAACGACGTCATTCTTCACCAAATTAACACACAATTCATTGTAAGTACTTTGCAAACACAGGATCATCTTCCACTTGCTACGCTTAACTTACCCCAAAAATGTAACAACTATAAACCTGCAATTTTACGATTATCCTGTGGACGTCTGCTTAATGAATTGATTACCCACAATATCAGTCTAGTCATTTCTGCCCAGGATGCAAAGGAAACAACGGCAGGATCTTAACAATTACCATCAATTAAGCTTAAATAACTATTCAATTAGTTAACAAATTATAATGGTCGTCACACCATCATCATCCAACCACCTAAAGCAAAGGATGACGTAGCAACAAAAACTTACAAGACGTAGTAAAATTACGATACCTATAAAAAGGAGAAAAGACCACAAAAAATTACATAAAACTAAATAGGGGAAAAAGGAGTGGGAGCTAGAATTGTGAGAGAGAGAGTGAGAGATGGGGGGAGAGTGCGTATAGTAAAGTTACTATTATCATTATATATGGAGTAAAAGTAGTTTGTTGCAAGGACTAAGATGACAGTAAATGTATTAAAGCAACATTCTTTAGAATGATTTGGCTAATGAGGCATAGGGTATGATGGATAATATCTGACACTGAGAAATGAAAGGAAAGTGAATGCTCTGGACAGAAAAGCTATGAGAAGTTTGTTCTAGAAAATGCATGGGCTTATTATTCTAACTGTTGGATATAGATGTCGGATGATTCATTGACATTAAAACGATAATAATGTAGTCGGATGCAATCAAGTACAGTGAATGCAATGCGTTGGCTAGATACGTATTTTTTATAGTTTTTTTTCGAGTTTAGAGACGGAGATACATAGATAAAATAGCTGTAAAAAGGTGTTATTTTTACGACCTCGGCTTTAGGAAAGAAATTCAAGTTAAAACACTCATGCTAGAAAGCTTAAGTACAAAAACCAAGTTAGTAGCATCTTTTTTTTCGTTGTACAATAGTAATAATTTTACGACATTGCTCTTAATAATAACTGCTAAAGTGCAGTATAAAAACAACCTCCATATCCACCATATGATATTCTTTTAATTCAACACAAATCAATATATTTCATAATCTGTTAGACTCTTGTATTAAATGACATAATACGTCTTCTATATTGACCCCTCCACTCCTACTACAATTCTACTTATTTTATGTGCAATAGGTTGATTCTTATTTGGCAAAAAAAAAATGTTTTTGGAATTTTTCATGGGCCAAGTAAAAATTTTATTAAGACGTATAAAAAAACTCTATGTGAATTTTTTTAATTTTTTTCTTAAAGGTTTAGGGGTCGCTACCGGGGTTCGAAATTCAACATTTTACCGTCATCCTGGGGGATAAGCTGAATAACTCGAGTAAACCTTAACCGATCCTTATGAAAATTTTTCAGTATTAATAATTTCCATAACGAAGTAATGGAATTGTAAATGGGCAGAATTGCCCCACCCCTTCTGGTACCTCCCATACAAAATTATCTTTTTTTTGATAATTAATATTTCTCCCATAACTTTCAAACGGGCAGATGGATGGCATTTAAACTTGGTCAGTTTAATAACCTTTTAATAACAGATAAACTCCCAGAAAATCAAAACCTTTGTCACACCCCTTCTGGTACCTCCCATACAAATGACCGAATTAACCCCCATATTTTTACCTACATATCTTTTTAGTAACAATACTGAATTCAATAAAATTTTGTGAGAGATAAACACATGCCAAAATTTGACTCGTGAGTGACTATAGACTGTATAGGCCAACCCCTTCTGGTACCTCCCATACAAAATTACCTATTTTTAGACAAATTATTTTTTACCAATAATTTCCAAACGGACAGCTGGATGGCATTTAAACTTGGCCAGTTTAATTACCTTGTTATAGCAGATAAACCCCCAGAAAATCAAAACCTTTGTCACAACCCTTCTGGTACCTCCCATACAAATGGCCGAATTAACCCCCATATTTTTACATACATTTTTTTGAAAGTATGCTGAATTCATTTATATTTTGCTAAAGATATACGCTTATTGTAATTTTACTAATGCTTATCTTAAATATAAATCTAGTTTAATGAATGTTATTAGATATTCAACATAGATAATGCAACGCTATTGTCTTGCCCCCCTCCATTAATTTGCAATCCAACTTAGGAATTTTTACAGTACAGTTAATAAGAAATGATTTATTTCAAATTTGTTCATCAGTTTTTGTTGTATTATTATTTAAAAAGGTACATTTCGAAAATAAAAATTAAATTAAACAGTTAAAAAATAATATAAAAATAAAAATTTAATATATTAATATTAAACATAAATTCATTGCATGAAAAACTTAACATTAAAAAATATAATTATAAACAACTGTATTACTGCTTAAAATTTTCTTTAAATTTTAAAATATTGTAAAATATTATTTACACATGGTAGATTTTTTTGGATCTGAATATTTTTTTCTAAATTCTTTCACCAATAATAATAGGAACTGCTTCTGTTCTCCATAATGTGTATGCAATTTATTGTATTCCTGCATCAAGGCCACTCCGTGTTCAGCAATATCATTAACAACCTTCAACCTAGACCGAACTAATTCTTTACATAATTTAAGGTCTTCATCTTGCTCCCAATTTTTTTTAGAAAACCCCATTTAATACCCGTTATGCTGAAAAATCTAAGAGTATTGTTGGATACAAAATGCTCGAGACTTTTGGAATGTAGTATGTTTCCATCCACTGTAACTCGTTTTTCTGGATGATCTACTCCTTCTATGTTTAAAGCATTTACCATCTTCTTCTTAATTTCATGAGAAACTTTGTCATCAGAAATGCAAATCCAACTAGCTCTTCCTAAAAATACCAGAGATGACCTAGAATTTTTTTAAGGCTATTGCCGCTGTCTCTTTATTAATTGTTGCATAAGACTTCAAGGGACCGGCCGTGGCATAGTGGTTAGAACAAGCGACTACAATGCGGGAGATCGCAGGTTCAAACCTGGCTCCAGTCATCTTAAAACAGAAAAAAAAAATAAATAAAATTTTCTTTCATTGTCGGCTCCCCTCGAATGTTGTTGACAGCAACTTCGCAGTATTATGCGTCGATTCAATCTTCGTGTCTAGTAAGAGCTTCTCAAACAGTGACGTTCGCATTCGTCGATAAACAAGTAGGTGCCGTTAGTTGTGAATCTAAAAATAGAAAGCGTTTTAATTCACAACAACGCGAGAAGCTATCCCATACCTCATTCATGGGGTGCAAAGGGAAATTAAGTTTTTTTTTTTTTTTATAAGACTTCAAGTCTTTTAATAACTGGAGGTCATTTCTTGAAGTAGAAAGTCCAGAAGTGGATTCAAACCAATATTTAAGGTAAATATTAATTATAAAAATGCAAACATCCTGTATTCCACATAATTCGCTTTCGTTTAACTTGAACTTCTCTCTGAATAAATATATTTTTAAGGAATATATTGCCTTAGCCTTCCATCTAGCACGGTGAAGACCTGCTGGTGCTCTAAAGAACATTTGTGTTTTTGAAACATCCCGCAGAATATTATTGTCAGCTTAACCCTTATCCTGTACTTAAAAAAAATTACGTATACTGTATTTATGGGTCAATTTTTCCCAATACATATTTATTAGACTTTTTAAATTTTTTGAAATAGTTCGACCGTTTTTAAAAGAAATTATACTATTACAATGATTTTTGCACACAAACTTTGCAAATTTCGAACATTTTCGGAGTATTTTGTACTTTTTGAACATTTGGGTATACATAGCAACGGTCCCTTGTAAGGTTTGTCTTCTGCAGTTCGCTTGATGCAGCAGGATTTAAAAGGATTTAAACTGCGTAAGATTGCTTTAGCTGAATTGCTGTGAGATATATGATCTCGGCAAGATATTTCCTGTTGAACAAGAGGCCTGCCTAATTTGTTCAAAAATATAAGACGTCAGAAATTATTTTTTTATTCCAGCCTTGATTTATTGAAGTAAATAAATAATAAACGTTATATTTTGGTTATCTTATTTTCTTTATCGAGAAGAATTGAGAAAAGTTTTCTGGTTTATTTTTCATGTCCAATTTTATTAGCAGAACGTACGTTTTATTTTTTCGGACTGGAGAACCATAGTAAGGTTTCCTTTGAGTAGATAATTTCGAAATCCTAAGTATGTAAGCAAATTGTTGCATATAACTATTCGACATTCAAATCGTTAACTAAATCCAAAACAATGCAAATATCTTGTTCCGGCTTTCAGTTTACAGCTTTATGTGTATGTGTTTGCTTGAACAACCATGTATAACTTATCTGAACGTCACATAGAGCCCGTATTCTTATCCCATATTTGCCGGTCTTAGAGGGTATATATTCCATGAAAGGGCTACGTCCACGGTATGTAACTATTTGTTCACCTACGGTCGTACTTTCGCCAGTAATAACACATTATTCTAAAATTTCCTTCCCAGCGATCCCAAAAGTCACATATAAGAGCTAATTTATCTCGCGCTTGTCTAAATTTCTGTCTGACTTTTATCGAAAGGAGAACTCGGAGTACATTCTGAAATCGTTGCCTTCGACATTGGCCTGCCATTCTTATCATCTCACAATCTTACTAGCCACACCACGAGATCGAAATACATACGAGATAAGAGAAGAACGCCCAAATATGGTTTTGTTGAAATTTCGTCTACCAGAATCAAGTTATCTTCAAAACTGAATGAATAAAATAACTGTTGAAGAAATTCACAGCAAATATATTTCACTTAGATATGCCTAAATCGCTATAAAAGTAAAACATAGTTCAAAATTTCGTTGATATTTGTATTGGGCAATATTGACCCATAAATGCAGTATCCGCAACTTTGTACGTAGGCCACATCCAAAAATAGTATATAACTAGGCCAAAAAAATAATTGTCTGAAAATTTCACGAATCAGTTTTCAGAACGTCCAAAGTTATAAGAACTCAAAAACGGTTTGGGCAATTTTGACCCATTAATACAGGATAAGGGTTAAGTAGCTCTTTGTAGTCCTCTCGTGGCTGAAACTCTTTAAGCTGACTTTTGGCAAAACTAATAGCATTCGCAGAATTCTTTACTTGTCTTAATATGAGATTATCCGATATGCCATGTTTAAAATTGGAATGATCAATTTTTGTCCAGGCATTTTTAAACCTCTTATAAAGTAATATTTCAGGACCGGTTGATATTCCCGAAATACAATGCATAAGTCATATTATATGACTTCTACGTTTAAAACTGCGCATTCTTTTGTACGTCTTAACAGAATTTGAAGTTAACCTATGAAAAAAATCAAAATTTTCTGTCAAATAAGTAGCATAAGTATGTAAAACTATGAGGGTGAATTCGGTCATTTGTATGGGAGGTACCAGAAGGGGTGTGACAAAGGTTCCGATTTTCTGGGAGTTTATTTGTTATTACAAGGTAATTAAACTTGCCAAATTTAAATGCCATCCAGCTGTCCGTGTGGAAATTATTGGTAAAAAATAATTTGTCCAAAAATAGGTAATTTTGTATGAGAGGTACCAGAAGGGGTTGGCCGATATAGTCCATATTCACTCACGAGTCAAATTTTTGCACGTGTTCATCTCACACAAAATTTTATTGAATTCAGTATTGTTACTAAAAAGATATGTAGGTAAAAATGTGGGGGTTAATTCGGTCATTTGTATGGGAGGTACCAGAAGGGGTGTGACAAAGGTTTAAATTTTCCGAGGGATTATCTGTCATTATAAGGTTATTAAACTGACCCAGTTTAAATGCCATCCAGCTGCCCGTTTGAAAGTTATGGGAGAAATAATAATTATCAAAAAATAGGTAATTTTGTATGGGAGGTACCAGAAGGGGTGGGGCAATTCTGCCCATTTACAATTCCATAACTTCGTTATGGAAAATATTAATACTGAAAAATTTTCATAAGGATCAGTTAAGGTTTACTTGAGGTATTCTGCTTATCCCTCAGGATGACGGTAAAATTTTGAATTTCGAACCCCGGTAGCGACCCCTAAACCTTTAAGAAAAAAATTAAAAAAATTCACATAGAGTTTTTTTATACGTCTTAATAAAATTTTAACTTGGCCCATGAAAAATTCCAGAAACATTTTTTAAGACTCACCCTAATGTGCAATCACCCCCATGCTAACAATCCCTATTAAAATATATTCTTCCCCGTTGCTGCTTGTGGTCCCCTTCTTAAAGTAAAATGTACTTTATTTGCAAATGTCATTCTATGTAGCCCTCCAATCATTCATGCTTTGTTGGTTCTGTCTGGCACTGTGTCTGCTGATGAGTGTCGTCGGTCAGTCAAATTACGTTTGTTGAATTGGTGAGGTGGTGGAAGGAGTCAACAAGCCACAAACGGACATGTCGATGACCATAAATGTATGATGACAACGAATGACATAAATCAGAACACATCTAAGTTGTTGTTGTTCTTGTTTAATTTCCTTAATATTCTTTTCATCTTTGTAATGCCCCCAATCACTGCAAGAATAGCAACTACCCCATGCAATTATGTATTGTATCTGATACCTGGAGTATGGGTATTTGTTTGTGATCCTGGGGTTTTTGTTAATGTTAAGAAGATTTGTTGTGAAACATTTGTTTTAAAAATACTATGTATGGGTGTTTCCATGTAGTGACTTTGAAGGACTTACATATCTTTACAACGAATGCAGCGACTAAATTTGAATAATTACCTGTAATGAAAGGAAAATAATGTTGGTATATTTTTAAAGAATAAAATTTAAGTTTAAGATGATATAATCGTATATAAGCGATAATATTAATAAGTACTCATAAAAAATAACTGAGGCAGAAATCGAACCCTGGTCTTCTGCATAATAGTCGCTCGTTTAACTATCATGCCACTGGCCGACAATACATGTAGTATATGTATTGTACTATATCTCGAGTATGTGATGTCGAATGGGACTATAATTTGCATTGAGTTATCGACAATCGAAACTTCAATAATCGCTTCAAACATAAATTATTTTTAAGAGGGCGGTCCCACAAATAGCCGGCCTAGAGCCATAAAAAAACGATCGCAATGAATTTGTAAACAGGGAAAAATTGTCACCGTTTTTTAATTCAAACAGATCCATTCTCGCTGCGACGAAGTGGAAGGGCGAAAACGGTCTCGGACTATATCTAACCGGAGTTCGTAGTTATCGTCTGATGAAAAACTCTTCACAAGTCAATATACTGATAGATACTAGACAAGTTTCAACTAACGGCTGTTCCTTGCATCACTGGCGCACTTTGAACCAATGGGTTATATGGGTCTGAATGGGTTACCATCGACTTGATAGAAAGAGAATCAAAGAAACATGCTTAATTGTGGTCTGTTATGTTATAAAGGAAAAAGCACCGTGACAATGTTACTGTGTTCCTGCCACCGCAGTTACACCCTTGTTTTAGGTTCGGAGCTATCCATCAACCAATAAAGCAAATGATGCTATCCAACAAACAATGATGCATAATATATGGAGTCAAAGGGGCACCCAGCAGCATAACTGGAGCATCAATCTTTCAATTTACCAGCGTAAATTTTGGTCCAATCACAGCCACTATGTGGCACCACCGAAATGGTTCGCTACCCAATCGACCAGGTCGCCCGTAGTGACTCTTAATGAGATGGCTGAGCATTTAGCATCCACCTTATGTTCGTGAAGGACTACAGGGATATACCACGGAACTTGCAGTGCGGACTTGAACCGAACTGGAAACCGTTGTCATGGCTTTATCCGCTTTCGTGATAAAGCACATTTAGCAGCATATAGTAGGTTGGCGTCTGTCCTAGGTGAGAGAGAAGTGATTTCTGAGATGAAGAGGAGGAAGAGGTGAAATACATAAAACACTTTCTCTGTACTTGCGGGCGTCGATCAATACTGGGATCTTGTTTTTTTTTAAATGATCTAGACGATCTGACCTGAACTTGATATTAACCGACTCATGAACTTTTGGAGGATAGGGATATGATCACAATGGAGTTTATAGTATAAGAGAGCCCTGTTTTAGGCTGCCGCTTTAGGTTAGGTTGTGGACACGTGGTTAAAACCATATTACACTACACACTGAGATCTGATGATCCATTGTGATTGTCCGTTTGAAAGAGTGGGGAGGGGAAAGAAGGGAGGGATAGGGAAGGAAGAGACTTCGGACTTCTCCTCATCCTCACTCACACTGCAGTAGTGATGTATGGATCTATCCCATGTACGCCGATCGGAATCTACTGTATTCGGGTCACAGCGATCTAGCTGTTATACAGTCGGTTCTGGAGATCCCACGTCTGCTGGCTGTTTTTCACATCCAATCCTACACTAAGCTAAAAAGATAACAAATGGGCGTGTAAACATCTTTCAGAGTCATTAGGTCTGCTAATTCGTCACCAGTAATTTCGCAATGTCCTGGAACCCAACAAAGGTTGACATCCAGAGGCTTTAGTCAAACCAACTTCTCGTTACGGTTCCTCACCAAATTTGATTTACACAATGCTGAACTGATGGCTTTTATGCACCTGGCTCTCCACATATATAGTTATCCGTCTGCTAGTATTAATTCCACAACCAATTATAGCACCCGTAGCTTTTTGTATGGCCAGTACCTCAGACTGAAAAGCACTGCATTCATTATGTGGCCGCACTAACGAAACCTAATCTCTTTAGATGAGAAAGCTATGCGCAAGATGGGTGCCTCATTTGCTCACAATAGAAAGTCGTGAAGATGTTTCCATAGAGTGCTTGACGATATTTCACCACAATAAAGCCGAGTTTTTGCCTCGATTCGTAACCATGAGTGATTCATCGGTCCACCACACCACATCTCTGACAAAGGGACAGTCAACGCAGTGGAATGGAATGGGATAATTGCGTCCAAAGAAGACGCAGATAGGTTCCATCTGTAGGCAAGGTCATGGCTTCTGTTCAAAGGATGCACGTTAAGCCGGGTCGAAAAAAAAAGTTCTCAATGTTACCGCCTTATAGGAAAAGTTAAGTAAAAACAATTTGGGGGGTGCGAATCTATGCATCGTTGAAAAGATATTAACAACAGCTTTGTTAGTGTGTTAAAGACTTTGAACTACGACGTCATCTTCTAGCGGTTCTCATCATTGTATTCTTAAAAACACCCCTAAGCATATAATTTTTTGATGTAGATTTGAAGGCCTTGAAAAACTACTAAAGATTTGAGAAAATACCGTTAACTTTTATTCATAAACAAAAAAGTTATATTGATTTAAAAAGTCAGTACATGTGATAATGCGAAATATACATTTGTTTATTTTTATTACATTCGTTTGTTATAAAACGTATAAATTGAAGAATAAATAAAGTTCAAACAAATAAAAATCAATATTCGAAAATACCAAACAATCGGAATACTATCAACCTGAAGAACTTCCAAAGATTTTTTTAACGACTAATGTAAATTAAGTATGATGACGCTTAATGCCATATCGGATCATGAGGAAATCTATGGTTGAGCAAATAAAACTTTTTATACAAATCTACTTCGAACTATCATATGTACTAAAATGTTAAATCAATATAACTTTTTTGTTTATTAAGAAAATTATTTTATAGTTTCTACAGGGCTTCAAATCTGCATCGGAAAATTTTATGATTAGGGGGGTTTTTAAAGACACAATGTTGAGAACCACTGGAATATGACGTCATAGTTTTATTTAACTATATTAATAATAAAGCTCTTGTTAATCCATCTTCAACGATATATAAAACTTAAGAATCGGACAGCGAATAACAAAGTTATGGACAAAACGTCAAAACCGGCGTTTTTGCCACGCCCACAAAAATAAAAATTTTGCACCTCCGAATTTGTTTTTATATGACTGTTCATATAAGGCGGTAACATTCATATATTTTTTTTTCTCCATATAGATCGACCCGGCTTAATGCACGTGGCAAAATTTTTATTATCTATATATATAAAAAATTGTTGCAAGTGTGTTGTGACTTCATAACTTACGAACGGCTTTACCGATTTGCATAAATTTTTTTGTATGCGTTTGAGTGGCGCCCCGTTTGGTTTATATTTACAATTCGGTCCAATTGGACAAAGGGGCGTGGTACCGCCCATACAACTTGAAAATCAAAAGGGCTGTATCTCATGAACTATCAGAGGTATGAAGATGAGATTTGGTATATATGTCGTTGGAGCAGTATAAATTACAGCCAAGGTGGAAGTGGGCGGTGCCACGCCCCCTTTTCAAAAATCGCTCTAACGGCTTTTCTAATAGACCGATTGATACGAAAATTTTACCAAATGGTACAGTTGATCTGTTGATAGTCCCTGGCTATAATAGATTGTGATTGGATAAAGGGGCGTGGCACCACTGATACAACTTGAAAATCAAAAGGGCTATATCTCATGAACTATCAGAGGCATGCAGATGAGATTTGGTATATATGTCGTTGGAGAAGTATTAATTACAGCCAAGGTGGAAGTGGGCGGTGCCACGCCCCCTTTTCAAAACCGCTCTGCAGGCTTTCCCAATAGACAGATTGATACGAAAATTTAACAAGTAGTACTGATGACCTGTAGATAGTCCCTGGTTATATTTGGTTGTGATTGGATAAAGGGGCGTGGCACCGCCCATACAACATGAAAATTTAAAGGGCTATATCTCATGAACTATAAGAGGTATGAAGATGAGATTTGTTACATATGTTGTTGTTGCAGTATAAATTACAGTAAGAGTGGAAGTGGGCTGTACCACACCCCTTTTAAAATAAACAGTTATAACTGTCAAAATTCCAGAGTATATTGCAGTTCGCCTAGAGATATGATCAGTAAGGTGGGACAGTTTTTTTATTCGCAAAAATTGTAACCAAATCTACGATGAATTGTTAGAAAATGTCACCAATAAACTTTGTGTGTAATATCAATTCCTAGCTCGCGCTGGGAAAGCTTAATTTAGTTCAGAAAACTTTAACTTTGATAGAAGTGTTTTAAAAGATGAAGTCTGTACGCTTTCAATAATCATGGGGCAACGAACTTCACTTCTAAAAGAAGCGCAAAACGGAGTAAATAAACGAAAAATCCTTTTATCTTAAAAAAAGTATCAGCTAGGATTTTGATTCATGTGAATTTTTAATGTACAATTGACCCCCAACAAAACCCCATTTACCGTTTTTGTTGCCATTATAGGTCAACCAATTCGTCATTCAGGCGAGGTGTGTGAAGTGTGATAGACTTTCAATGAGACTTTCTTTGAAAAATCACCATGTAAAGACTACACAAGAACAACGTTCACAAAACTTGCAAATTTATTTTCAAAATGCGCGTTCTGTTTGCCCTTTGTGAAGTTTATGGTGCATATACTCATCCATCTGAGCAGCTAATAGAAGCCATCGACGCTGTAGCCGTAAGTGTGACAGGGGACTCGAATTTATCGAACCGACGCCGTTCTCAGCAACTCGGTCTCTGCAAATGCTGAGGAAAGATTTTGGCCTATATTCATATATCCAACTGGTAGAAGAACTAAAACCAGTGGACGATCAATTGATTTTTCTTATTTATCATGTCATTGCACATTATTTGAAGGAGAAATGGTTCCAACACGACGGCGTAAAATGCCATACAGCGCGTGAGATCATCACTTTGTAAAGCCAAACGTTGATGACCGAATTATCTCATAGAATGGTTATACGAGTTCAATACAAAGATAGTATTCGGAAATATTCTTGATCCATGTGAGATGAAGACATTGCAAAAGAGGTTTTTATGGCTAAAGGCATGAAGCTTCAAACGAAATTTTCATTTTCGGTCAATAGGCGGAGAAGGCATGTCAAAAGTGGTTTTTACGCCCAAAGAGATAGTTAGTATACAGACGGTTACCGCTACTACATTGAATTTTGATTTTTAACGGAATGTCTGTTTCCGATTTGTAAAAGATATGACTTTGCTGATGAACTTTTTACTATCGTCATAGAGCCTATGATAACACTATGCTAGTTGAAAAACCCGACAAACGGGGCACCCGGTGAGTTAAACTAAATCGACTGTGCTGAATCGAATGGCGTTCGCCGTTTTTTTAGGTTAGCTCTTAAAAAAAAGTTAGGGGGGGGTTAAAGTTTCCCCCTTTTGGCCTGTTCTTGCAGAATACCGGTATATAAAATTATGTTTTGTTTACATCTGAGGTGTAGGGTGTGTTCAGCAACTTTGTAGAAAATATTATGCCAAATATTTTTGTTGAACATATTAACCCTCTAACTGCCCCTCATTACGGCTTTTTTTGGCTTTATTCTAGCAAATCGTAAAAAACACCCCGAAAAAGGGGAAGGGCGGGGATAAAATGTTCTACAAAAATGTTGGCCATAAAATTTTACTACATACGTCAGAACACACCAAAACCCAAAACTTAACACAAACACCAAAAACGAATCAAATTCAAGATTGCCCACACACAAGGTATGCAACCATATATGGTGAAATAAAAAAAAAATCAACTACATATTAATTTTAATTTTTTTTTATTATTTTGATATTCAATGAAAAGAAATTTCAGAAAAATTAAATACATATTTTTAATCCTACAGTTAAAAAACGTTTAAAACGTTAGCTTTAACCACAAAAATACCTTTAATTTTGAATAGCAAATAAATTATAAATTTTATTTTTTGTTAACTGTAGGATTATGTATTTAATTTTTCAGAAATTTCTTTTGATTGAATATCAAAATAATAAAAAAAAATTAAAATTAATATATAGTTGATTTTTTTTTTATTTCACCATATATGGTTGCATACCTTGTGTGTGGGCAATCTTGAATTTGATTCGTTTTTGGTGTTTGTGTTAAGTTTTGGGTTTTGGTGTGTTCTGACGTATGTAGTAAAATTTTATGGCCAACATTTTTGTAGAACATTTTATCCCCGCCCTTCCCCTTTTTCGGGGTGTTTTTTACGATTTGTTAGAATAAAGCCAAAAAAGGCCGTAATGAGGGGCAGTTAGAGGGTTAATATGTTCAACAAAAATATTTGGCATAATATTTTCTACAAAGTTGCTGAACACACCCTACACCTCAGATGTAAACAAAACATAATTTTATATACCGGTATTCTGCAAGAACAGGCCAAAAGGGGGAAACTTTAACCCCCCCTAACTTTTTTTTAAGAGCTAACCTAAAAAAACGGCGAACGCCATTCGATTCAGCACAGTCGATTTAGTTTAACTCACCGGGTGCCCCGTTTGTCGGCAAAAAAACGTTCTCAAAACTAGCACAGTGTAATTAGAATTTAAAACAACAACACTTAAGTTGTTAACTTTCATGTTAAGGAGTTGCTTGAAATTAGTTACATTAGTTAATAAACCCAACATATCATTACCGCGCTTAAGTACCGTTTTCAAAGTACTTTGTAGACCTAAATGTGAAATATATTACAAGTTAAATGCAATTGCGAAGCATTGCCGGGCCCACTAGTTTATTCTAAAAAAAGATACAATCAACGGCGAGTAAGTTATAAAATTATGGACAAAAGGTCGGATTTGCCGAAAAAGAAATTAGTATTAGTGCCGCAAGACAATGCACCAGTTAACATTTCCACAATTGCGATGATCAAAATCAATGAACTTGAATGACTGGAATCTCGGTGTAATGTGTCCTGTCCATATTTGGAAAGGGAGTCAGTGATAATGGGTTTGGCAGTATACGACTGGCGGATGGCCTCACAAAACATAAGGCAGGCATCACCGACATCCAGGAGATGAGACAGGACAAGGATGCTCGCGACGTAAAAATTGCGACATCTATTACAGCTGCCATGCCGAAAAGCAAAAATTTGGATGTGAATTTGTAGTTGTCCCGCGGTTCAATCCTGTTAGTGATCGAATAGCCACAATCCGCATCAAGTCAGAATATTTCTTCATCACGCTGACGGAAGAGAAACATACGACCGCTGCCCTGGCCACGACATTAAAAGTGTTTTGGGAGACTTTAATGAAAAAAATAGGAAGGGAAGATGTTCTTGGTCCATCGATCGGTAAATTCAGCCAGCATACCGACCCGTCAGACAACGGGCTGGTTAGCTTCGGAGCGGGAAGGAACATGGTAGTAAGTGGAACCAGTTTCCAGCACAGATATCTTAAAAAAAACTTAATTTCCCTTTGCCCCCATGAATGAGGTATGGGATAGCTTCTCGCGTTGTTGTGAATTAACACGCTTTCTATTTTTAGATTCACAACTAACGGCACCTACTTGTTTATCGACGAATGCGAACGTCACTGTTTGAGAAGCTCTTACTAGACACGAAGTTATCTACAAACATCAAAAATCGAATTGATCATGTGGTAATTGATGGCAGCCATACATCTAGTGTCATGAAGGTCCGTGGTGCTAATATTGGCTCGTATCACTGTCTGGTTGTAGCCAAGGTTCGCACAAGATTGATCAGAGCGAAAAACACTCGTAACCAAACACAAAGATAACTTGACATCGCGGAGCTGCAAACCCCAGAGATAGCCACTGCCTACACCAACCAGCTCTCCCAAGTACTACGACACAACGCCTCTACTTATGACGTTCCCTATACACAGTGGCAGCATATTGCCCATTCCAAGGCAACCGCCGTAACAACCGTGCTAGGATATGAAAAACGGCGCTCAGACGAATACTGGTACGATGAAGAATGTCGCATAGCTTCTGAGTAACAGGATACTGCTTATAGGGTAACGCTGCAGCCAATTGTGACCCGGGCTGTTAGGGAACGGTACAAGGAGATAGTAAACCAGGCGAGACAGCTAATTAAGAGAGAAAAAAAACGTCAGATGAAGAAACGGAAGAATGCAAAAGCAAAAAGCTACGGTAATGGGCTCCCCTCCTGTAAGGACAAGTATGGAAATTTTGTTACCGACATACAGAATATGCTGCATATAGGGAAAGAACCCTTCCAGCAACTGCTGGTTCCAGAAGGCAGCGCACTTGAAGGTATCACGCCAATTGTCGACGACGGTGACATGCAGCCTTCTCAACTATACAGAAGGAATCAGCGAAAATGGATCCAATGGTGAACGAGGACAAAACGAAGTTAAACTAATAATTAATAACAAACAAAGAATCTACTCGTTCAGAAAACCGCATGAACCTTTACAACGATAATTTCGAGGTGGTAAATAATTTTATTTTCCTCGGCTCCGTGGTACGCATGGACGAAAATGCTTCAGCTCGAAAAGTCTTCGACAATGAACTCGATGGACGACACAGAAGAGGCAATCAAAATCCCGCTGGAAAGACCAGGTTACTGCGAACCTTGCAGAACTTGGAGTGACTAACTGGAGAAGAAGCGCAGAAGATCGAAGAGCTTGATGGTCTCATCGAACAAACTATCCACCTGTTGCAAATGTCAATAACTATTGGTTTGAGGTAGTGGATAAATTAATCTACCTCATATACGCCATGGAGAAAAACAACATTGTCAGCCTTGAAATAAAGAGAAAAGGAGGTGTTATTTGGATCCGCGAGCACTTCATAACCACCAACTTATCTCGAAACACCAAAGTCCAACTGTACCATGTACTAATACTACCATTCTGCTGTATGTCTTGAAATATTTGAAGCTTATGCAGGTGGGTGCAGCTCATCTGGCGTTGTTGGAGAGAAAAATATTCCGCAAAATATATGAATATGTGGTCAAGCGGGGCCGGCCGTGGCATGATGGTTAGAACACGCGACTACCATGCGGGAGATCACAGGTTCCACTCCTGGCTCCAGTCATCTTAAAAAAAAAACATTTTCTTTCATTGTCGGCTCCCCTCGAATGTTTTCGACAGCAACTTCGCAGTATCAGTGTCGAGTCAATCGGAATGTCTAGTAAGAGCTTCTCAGACAGTAACGTTCGCATTCGTCGATTAACAAGTAGGTGCCGTTAGTTGTAAATCTAAAAATAGAAAGCGTGTTAATTCACAACAACGCGATAAGCTATCAAATACCTCATTCATGGGGTGTAAAGGGAAATTAAGTTTTTTTTAATATGTGGTCAAGCAAATCAAAAAACATCGACCACGTTGGCTAGGCCATGTCGTTCCAATTGATGAGGAAACTCCAGCACTAAAGGCATTCTGCCAATACGTCGAAAGACGAGGCAAAAAAAAATGGATACGATGACTCTGTTGGAAGGACCAGGTGGAGAAATCCCTGAAGCTGCTTGGTAGTTATGACTGAAGAAGTCACGCACAAGATTAAATCGAAAGGAAAACTAGTATCATTTTGACCTCTTACTTAGACATTAAGATATAAAAAGGCTTTGATTATTTTCGGTGTTAAAAAATTTGCCATCAATGAAACGTTGGTATTCGTGGTTAATAATTATTTTAAACAGGTAGTCAGTTCTTACTGTAAAAACACTATAGTCCTATTATGCATATTTCTATTACTTTTCTTAATAACAAAACGACTTTTGTACCTTTGCATTCAATTAATGAGAATTGAGAGAACATATCGCTTGTATGGAAAGACTTACTACTGTTTGAATTTTTTACCAGACTGTTGCCGATAGATCCTACTACCCGAATAGTTGCGTATTCTAAACATGACCGTTATGTCACAGTCGGTCTCTCACAACGATTCACTCGATAGAATATACTAAATATCGATACCATTTTGGCAAAAGTTGATATATCTAAATTTCATAATTTTACACAAAGCCTATTCAAAGTTTGGAAGCAATATTAAGACATAAGGATATAACAACTTTTTATATAGCCATTTAATAGACAAACTTATCATTCCTTACTTGTTCTAAAAGTCGTAAGAAGTGTGAAAATTAGTTGTTTTGTCATAATGGTATAGATGTATTGTGCATTTTTCTATCGCTTGGATAATCTTAACCAAAGACACGCTACTATGAACTTCTGCCAATTCAGCCCTCCATGATTAATCAACCACATACCGTTAAACCGTGCTATTACCCATAATTCCAAACGACCACAACTAGTTTACTAATGCGATTTGATTTCATATTCCAACTTTGGCAAATTGCGACAATTATCTAATTTTCTATCCATTGATAGTGGTCGGAATTTTCTTCAGTTTTGTTTCGCCATCAATTTGTTTTCATTCCAGAGGGGGGACACAGGGAAACAAATATATATTTCCTCTCCCCCCTATAAGGACAAAAGATGAACATCATTCAACATTTGGATTAATTGAGCCAATCTTGCGTAAAAATATGACAATTTACCAATAGACTGAGTGGCATTGTACTATTTCCGCAACAGGAAACGAAAAACTACCACAGCATCCCCCTCTGTGCAATCACAACCACACCACCAATATTAACCGCAATAACTTTATACGACTTTGGCAAGAGCGAAAACTATGTCAGCGTTGTTGTGTAGTTGTGCAGTGAAGCATCAATTTCTACGATAATTTTGGTAATTGTAAGAGAAAATATGAGGTGGGGAAGCTAAGAAAGCCACAAATATTGCATGCTAGTATATGTAAGAAATATTTATCCTTATACTCTTTAATTGCAAAATTGTTTGCCACATTTTATGTTTGGGTGTTTTTTTTTGCTGTTGTTTTTCCGTTTCCCTTTCTTTGTCATATGTTATTTTTATTTGTGGATTTGTGTCGGTGGTTGTCCGCCTATTTCAAGTTTGTCGTTTAAAATTAGTTCCGCCTACTCGATTTATATCGCCAATTTGCCACAGACCCTCCTTTCCAGATGTATGCCACCACAAAGACGAGAGCTGTAATGCCAAGGAAGATGTACAACTTTGCTGATCATGGACAAAAAAAACGAAACGGTAGACTCTTAAATATACACAAAAATGTTCATTGTATGTAAACAATGGTGGCGGTTTGGGTGCGCATTGGGACACTTGCACATTGCATTGGTACCAGTAAGGTGGCACAGTGGCGGAATATACAGTCGTAAAGAATTACTGACTTGAGCAGTAGTAAATACATCCGAGATTATAATGATTAACGTAGGTAACAGTTACAGTGAGAGTTACAATGAGAGTAAAATGATAAGGACTATGTATTGACATCTTGTCTGGACAGAAGTGTTGTCGGCAGCAACTTCTGAGTATTCGACTCAATAGACTTGTCTTATAAAAGCTTCTCAAAAAACTGTCGTGCGAATTCGTCGTTAAACTGTAGGTCTCGTTATGTAGAGACGTGTTAACTAATACAAATGCGGGAAGCTCTACAACATCTTATTCATAAAAAACAATGGTAAAATAGGTTAAATTTATGGGATCTACAAATTTTCTGAATATTCTTTTTAACTCGCCAAAATTTACAAACTTCCACTATCTCCCACTGTGCGCCATGAGTTAGTAGTTGGAGGTTGTGGCGTTGTAACTGAAATTGATGCAAAACACAGTGTGCCACACAGTTGAAATGCAAATAAATTTGTACAATTCGTCGTTGCTGTGACGGGAAAGACAATACAATCCTTTTTATTGTTAAAAATTCTTTTCTTTTTTCATGTCGTGTCATTTTGGTAAAAATTTTCCACATCACATATTGTCGTTGTATGTGGGTATTTGTATCCACGTACATATGTATGTAAAACATCATTAAGCGGAGGAATCTTCACTTGTGCGGGTGGGTTGATGGCTATCGTCGTCTATTTACTGTTTGTAAGTAAATTTTCTTATATTCGGTATTTTGGGGCCGTCCTTGATGTTGTCGTTGTCTCTCCTGACATGTGGCAATTGCATTTTATGCAAATTAACTTGAATGTTGTTGTTATTTCAACTTCATCAACTGGATCTTCTTGTTTAATGGTTGCATTTTAAAAATTCAGTTATGGTGGCAATGGGTGGGTGGATTGATGAGGGCAGTGTACTAATTGGAAGGAATTAAGAAGAGTTCGTGCAGGCACTTCCCACAGAATAACAATGGTTCTACTATAGTTAAGTTTACATTAGTGATAGGCATTTCATAGCCTTGAATGGCCGGCAATAATTGTTTTTTCACACAGACACGATCGGTAATTCACACATACTCGAAAGTTATGTTTAATTCAAAATAGTCAGTCTCTGCTTGAGTGTTTTGAAAGCAACACAACATACGCTTGATTCGAATTCAAAACAGACACAAGTACAGACAAATAACAATGTTCAACGATTGTTGGGAGAGCATGGTAGTACTTTTTTATCTTGTACAATTCGACATCGCTGACAGGAAGTGTCTTTAAAACGTCCTCAAGGTTAAGTGCATGATCATTAGGATGGCAGCGAAAATTCCAATTTGGATTTTCGGTCATGCCCCAGCGGAATATTATGTCAGTTATTATAAAAAGGTAAAAGTTTGAGCAAAATCGGACAATGTTAAGCCGTGCCCTAAAGAGGTCAAAGGTCAAATCTATATATATGCTTGCATTTTTAAGTACCGTAAATATTTGAAAACGGTCGGACCGTTTCGCTGAGATGTCGGTGGTGAAAATAGGGTACTTCCATTTTTGATGTATCAAGTGGGTGTGGCTCCGCCCAGTGGACCCTTGTTTTGAAACCACAATAAGTGGAGGACTGTTTATCCAATCGTCTTGAAAATTTGTTTGGTTGCATTTGACAACAAAGTTCGTGATCGAACAAAAAATGAACGAGATCGAATATGGGCGAGGTATAAAACTTGAAACTTTAAAAGGCTCTATCTCATAAACTATAAGAGGTATAAGCATGATATTTGGTATGTGTTGTTGGTACAGTATAAATTACAGCCAGGTGGGAGTGGGCTGTGCCCCGCCATTTTAAATAATAATAATAGTTTGATGTTTCAGTTTAGAAGATTTGGAACCAAGTTGGAAAAAGGGCCAGTGAGCCGCCCACATAAGTCAATACTTGATTATTATATATTTGGGAGAAAAATATACAAATCCTTAATCGAATATTAGTAAAACAAGTAAGAAAGTTTCAGTCGAGGAAATTTGGCTTACATTTCCTCACTCTCAGCTAAATATAAAATGTTCTATTATATTGATATTATTACTCGATTTCTAAAGTGGGAGGAGTGGAATATTTGTACGGGAGGTACCCGAAGGGGCGCGGCTAGACTTCCAGCTTTTCTACAAAACTTTACCTTGTTATAAGTTAACAAAATACAGAATTTGGGCAGGATCGTGGGCACGATCCTCCAAAACTCTATCCTGTATACAGAAAGGACGTGCCTAAACTTCCAAATTTTTTACAAAACTTTATCCTGCTATACCTTTACTAAATACAGAATTTGGGCACGATCGCGTTGGGTGCATTGATATTAGTTCACCATCTCTAAAGTGGGCGGAATAGTACATCAAGGGGCGTGTCTAGACTTTCAGATTTTTTTCTCGAAAACATTATAATTCTTGAGCTTTACTTAACACAGTAAACTACACAATTTGGGCACGATCGCGTTAGGTCTATTAATAATATTCACCGATTTCTTAAGTGGGGGGTACCAGATGGGTATCGGTGGTACCAGTTAGGGCGTGGCTAGACTTCCAGTTTTTCCTCCGAAACTATCCTGCTACAGCTTTACTAAATAAAGAATTTGGGTATGATCGCGTTGGATTTATTGATATTATTACTCCATCTCTAAAGTGGGTTGAAAGGCACATTTTTTATGGGAGGTACCAGAAAGGGCGTGGCTAGACTTCCAATTTTTTCCAAAACTTTATCCAGTTATAACTTAAAATAATACAGAATTTGGGCCCGAAAGTGTCGAGTGTATTGATAGTATAACTCCATACATTTGTATGGGAGGTACCAGAAGGGGCGTGTCTAGACTTCCAATTTTTTTCTCCAAAACTTTATCCTGCTTGAACTTTACTAAATACAGAATTTGGGTACGATCCCGTTGGGTGTATTGATATTATTACTTAATTTCTAAAGTGGGCGGAATGATGAATTTGTTTGGGAGATACCAGAAGAGGCGGGGCCATGGAGCCCATTTGCAACACAGTAAGGAAATATTAACTCGAGGAAATATTAACTCGTGCGAAATTTCAAAACATTTGGTTGCGTCTTTCAATAGTTCGAATTTGGTTCAAAGAAACCTAGAGTCTAAAGTGACTTCTTCTGTGTGTGACACTTTTGGGTCGTATCAAATGATAACCGTAGGGTGAGGTTAAACAAAATAGGATTTACTAAGAACCTGACCTTTGACCTCTTTGGGCACGGGAAATAGTTGTCTGATCGTATTCAAATTTCCGTCATGAAAGTTTTACATCAAGTGGCACAATATTCCGGCCATTTTTTAAATTTTCGCAAAAAAAATCGTCCATACATATCGCTCCTAGTGACCATACTAAATCGTTGAAGAAACGCAGGTGACCGTTCATTCAAATCGTTAACGAAATTTTCATACAAGTGTCCGCACTTTCTTTTGCATCGCCTATAAGGAGGCGTGGTAGGTATTACAATATCTACATATATAAAAATTACGCTAAACTCAAAAACTACTAGACCAATTTTTATATTTAGTTTTTTTGTGTTTTTGCACCGGAACCAGACTTGCAGTGAAAATAAAATTTGAAGGCAAAACAACGTTTGCCCGGGTCAGCTAGTATGTATATACATAAATGATCAGCATCGAAATCTGAGTCGATTTAAAGGTGACCGTCTGTCTGTCCGTCCCCGCGCTGAAATTTGAAATGCAAGCTTATATCCTCCAAGCGGAGGTTATGTTCTAGGATGAGCAAGATCGGTCAACAACCACTCCCACCGTCCATACAAACTCCACCTTTTTGGGGACTGTCTCTGCGATAACAGCCGTAGGTTAAGAGCTATCAAGATTTTATTCGGCATGCAAGTTTATATTCTCTATTTGGAGGTTAATTTTAAGATGAACAAGATCAGACAAAACTACTGCCACCTCCTATACAAACTACCCTTTTTATACCATCACCCTTAGGCATGAGGGTATATATCATTTGATACGAAAAAAACTGTAACGCATTAAAGGAGACGAGTTAGACCCCAAGTATCTTAAGACCAAATTCATTTCAGGAGGTCAGCAGGATAAACCTTAACGGATCGGTATGAAAATTTACCAGTATTAATATTTTTCAAAACGAACTTATGGGATTGTGAATGGGCAAAATAACCCCACCTCTTCTGGTTCCTCCCATACAAAATTACCTATTTTTGGATAAATTATATTTCTTTCATAACTTCCAAACGGACGATCGTAGGATATTTGAATTTGGTCAGTTTAATTATCTTGCAAAAGTAGATAAACCCTAAGAAAACCGAAACCTAACTATTCGACACACCCCTTCTGGTACCTCCCATACAAAGGACCGAACTCACCCCCATAGTCTTACATACATATCTTTTATGTAAGTACACTGAATTCAGTCAATTTTTCGTAAGATGTACTTATGAAAATTTGAGTCAGAAATGAATAAGGACTATATCGAATCACCCCTTTTGGTACCTTCTATTAATATTTCTCACATAACAACCGGCACCTATAACTCCTACACAAATAAGTCAAGTTTTGGACGATTTTTCACCACAAGCAGGGGAAAAATTATACATAAGAAATTTTTTTTTAATTAAAAATCTATTAATTTCAATGACTCAAGACTTCAACAATATCTTATATTGGGTGATGGTATTTATCAGTCAGTTTACCTGACTAAAATTTCTGTACTGGTTGGGGGTTTCCCTCTATCTGTCCCCGCGATAACAGCAGTAGTTTATGAAATGTTGTGCTGAAATTTAAAAGGCAAGCTTATACCCTCTAAGCCAAGGTTATGTTCTAATATGAGCAAGATCGGATAATAACTACCCCCACCTCCCATAAAACAAACTCTTTGGGAGTTGTCCGTCTGCCTATCCCCGCTATTATAGCCGTAGTTTAAGAGAAATCGAGCTTAAATTTAGTATGTAAGCTTCTATCTCTCAAACTTAGGTTAAGTTCGAAGATGAGTAAGATCGTACAAAAATTACTCCCACCTCCCATACAAACTCCCTAATTTTGAGGGTGTCCGTCTGTCTGCCCCGTGGTCACAGCAATAGTTTCAGAGCTATCTATCTAAAATATGGTATGCTGGCTTCTGCTCTCTAAGGGACACAATTCAAGCTTAGTATTTGACATTGTAGTAAAATATTATTAACAAAAAATTGATGTGCGAAGCCAAAAGTAAGGTCCACCTCTCACTACTACTGATTTACACAGTAACCAGTAAGAAAGTTTCAGTCGGGCGACCCGACTTACATATACCATCACCGTCAGTAAAATAAAAAAAATTGCTATTATATTGATATTATTACTCGATTTCTAAAGTGGGTGGAGTGGTAAATTTGTATGTGAGGTACTAGAAGGGGCGTGTGTAGACTTCTAGGTTTATCCTCCAAAACTTTATACTGTTATAGCTTTACTAAATACAGAGTTTGGGCACGATAGCATTGGATGTATTGATATTATTACTCCATCTCTGAAGTGGGCGGGAAGGTACATTTGTATGTAAGGTCCCATAAGGGGCGCTGCTAGACTTCCAATTTTTTCTCCAAAACTTTATCCTGTTATAACTTAATAAAATACAGAATTGGGGCACGATCGTGTCGAGAATATTGATATTATTACTCCATCTCTAAAGTGGGCGGCGTGGTACATTTGTATGGGAGGTACGAGAAGGGGTGTGGCTAGGCTTCCAGATTTATTCTCCATTACTTTATCCTGTTATAGCTTTACTAATTACAGAATTTGGGCGCGATTGCCTTGGGTGTACTGATATTATTAGTACATCCCTAAAGTGGGCGGAAAGGTACATTTGTATGGGAGGTACCATAAGGGGCGTCGCTAGACTTCCAATTTTTTTCTCCAAAACTTTTTCCTGTTATAGCTTTACTAAAAATAGAATTTGGGTACTATCACGTTTAATTTATTGATATTATTACCCTATTTCTAAAGTGGGCGGAAAGGTAGATTTGTATGGGAGGTACCAGAAGGGGCGTGGCTAGGCTTTCACAATTTTTTCCAAAACTTTATCCTGTTATAGCTTTACTAAATACAGAATTTGGGGACGGTCCCGTAGGGTGTATTGATATTATTAGCCGATTTCTAAAGTGGGCGGAATGATGTATTTGTATGGGAGGTACCAGAAGGGGCGGGGCCATGTAGCCCATTTGCAATACCGTAAGTAGTTTTGAGAAAATAATAACTCGTGCAAAATTTCAAAACATTTGGTTGCGTCTTTCGAAAGTTATCGTGCGAACCAGCCGGACAGCCACCAGACAGACAGACAGACAGACAGACAGACAGACAGACGGACATGGCTCAAACGACTTAAAAAGTCATGAATCGAATTTGGTTCAAAGAAACCTAGGGTCTAAAGTCACTCCTTCTATGTGTTACACTTTTGGGTCGTATCAAATGATATATACCCTCATCCCTAAGGGTGATGGTATAAAAATACCATATGAACCTGATACCTCGTAGGATTTATCATACAAACCTTCCCTAAACCATACAATGTTCCACCTACCTCTTAATCTAACACTTCCCTCTTAGCTAAAGGGTTAAGCAGAAAGCAAAGTTAAAACCGTACACCTCCTCTGTCTGCCACAGACTACAACTTAATTTGTATCATCTACTCCAGGCGTAAGGAGTATTCTGCCATAAACATAGCCACTCCACCCACATTCGACTGATGACGAAACATAGGACCTCTTAGCCAAGGAAAATGTACTAGAAACTAAAGAAAAATCAACAACTCAAATGAATAGATTCGGTGAATACTAGAAGCATTTGTGAGTACTGTCCCATCACCACAACTTCGATTGAAGATGTGTGGGTTGCATCCATTCATTATGCTTTAGCAAGCGACTACATGTGGCCTGGAGTTGGGTTACAGGAGATTGAATAAACAACATAGTGTTTGAGGCATGTATGTCAGTGCTGTTGTTGTTGAATGTTGTCTGTCTCGGTCGAGATGTATGTCTCGATGCATGTACACTTCTGTAACTCAAATGTCGATGTCACAGTTGAGCGATCGCACATGACATGACACGACCTTTACGAATGACAAAATCAGAAGAAGAAGTAAAAAAACCAAACCAAATATACGAAAATAAAATGGAGTAAACGTAAGCAATAGCAACAACAATCAATGACGTTGGAATTCACCCCACACCATGTCCAATTTCTGATGGGGAGGTAAAATATACCTGCATGTATAAGGATAAACAAACGACAACCTGTATATTTTATCTCCTCGATTACACATTATACGAGGCTGGGGTAAAAAGTCTGATATATCGAATGTAAGTCCAATAGAAATCACAGAATCGGCATAGTTGAATAGAGGTAACTATTTAACAATACTTCACATTTAACGTTATGCATATTTCAATAACTCTAAACCCAATTATTTGTGAGCTTATGACATGTCGTCCTTTTGCCCAATTGCAAACACGTACTTCGTCTTATAACGCTACCCAAGGATAACTTTACATTTACGCATCCGTGAATGTTATGCCATGTACGTGAGCATTCGTACCCATATTATTGTATGCAGATATTGCTGGCACGTATAAATGACTAGCTGTAGCCCCCCTCCCCAATGCCAAGCTAACATTGTGTCCTCATAAAACTATTGTCTCTCAATTTTTTATTGATATGCGAATAAAAATTTTACGCTCGAGTTTTTTTGCTTTGTGTTTTACTCGCTTTTTTTGTGAGTGACATTTACATGTCACGCAAGCGACAACAAATGGAAAACAAAACAAGAAAACTGTATCGGAAAGTAAATGTTAAGAATGTAACGAAACGTACACCTGAAAAGAAACTCCTAGAACCAAAGGCGGTATATTAAGCCGGGTCGATCTATATGGAGAAAAAAAAAATATATGAATGTTACCGCCTTATATGAACAGTCTTATAAGAACAAATTCGGAGGTGCAAAATTTTTATTTTTGTGGGCGTGGCAAAAACGCCGGTTTTGACGTTTTGTCCATAACTTTGTTATTCGCTGTCCGATTCTTAAGTTTTATATATCGTTGAAGAAGGATTAACAAGAGCTTTGTTATTGATATAGTTACTTAAAACTATGACGTCACATTCCAGTGGTTCTCAACATTGTATCCTTAAAAACCCCCCTAATCATAAAATTTTCTGATGCAGATTTGAAGCCCTGTAGAAACTATAAAATAATTGCGAAATAAACGTTACATTTTCTTCATAAACAAAAAAGTTATATTGATTTAACATTTTAGTACATATGATAGTTCGAAGTAGATTTGTATAAAAAGTTTTATTTGCTCAACCAAAGATTTCCTCATGATCCAATAAGGTATTAAGCGTCATCACACTTAATTTACATTGGTCGCTAAAAAAATCTTTGGAAGTGCTTCAGTTAGATAGTATTCCGATTATTTGGTATTTTCGAATATTGATTTTTATTTGTTTGAGCTTTATTTATTTTTCAATTGTACGCTTTTTATAACAAACGATTGTAATAAAAATAAACAAATGTATATTTCACATTATCACATGTACTGACTTTTTAAATCAATATAACTTTTTTGTTTATGAATAAAAGTTAACGGTTTTTTCTAAAATCGTTAATAGTTTTTCAAGGCCTTCAAATCTACATCAAAAAATTATATGCTTCGGGGGGTTTTTAAGAATACAATGATGAGAACCGCTGGAAGATGGCGTCGTAGTTAAAAGTCTTTAACACACTAACAAAGCTGTGGCTAATACCTTTTCAACGATGCATAGATCTTGACAATCGGTATACAAATAACCATGTTATGGTAAAAACCCCGAATCCGGCGTTTTTGCCGCGACCACAGAAAAATTTTTTTCGCTCCCCCGAAATTGTTTTTACTTAATTTTTAATATAAGGCGGTAACATTGACAACTTTTTTTTTCGATCCGGCTTACTGTATATGGTATATGTATGTAGAATTGTCGAATACCTAGCGGCTGGAGAAAAGTGAAACGTCAATAAATGTGCGCACGGAAAAACAAATTCTATCTAATTCAGAATGTAGACATCATGTTGTAAAGTTTGAAAAAGAGTTTTGCAATTTGTTTCGTGATTTTCGTAGTAAAGTTGCCTGGGCACAAATAACGAATTCCATGGAATATGACATTGAACATTTTGCAATTCCAAATGTCAATTCCATTTGAAGTGAAAGGAATTGTTTTTATGCAATTCGATTCAAAGTGTAGTTGACAATGTTAAAACAGCCACCAGAAGTGAGGCAGATACGATTGTCATATACAATTTTAATTTAAAAAACTTTGTTTTTTGATCTTTCTAGTCGGATAGGATGTTACGCTTAGCCGTCCTATGAGTATGACAAGATAGACAAGCGGCTTTTTATAGGCACCTTAGGAACAGAATATATGGTAAAAAAATTGACTCTTTGGTCAATTCCTTATATACGGGGTACGGAAATGCGATTGAATACATAACTTGCCAAATTTTCTGTAGATATAGAGGAGTTCGTAAGGCCGACCATGGCGTGATGGTTGGAACACGCGACGGGAGACCAGGGTTCGATTCCTGTCGTAGTCATCTACATTTCTTTATCAGTGGCCCCTTCGATAATGTCGAGAGCAACTTTAATCGGTCAACACATGCCAAATTTTTTTTAGAAATATTGAACTCCTTGGGTTTGCCTGTGGAATTATGATTATAACACTCGAATACGATGCGGGAGACCAGGATTCGTTTCCTGTATCAGTCATTTACATTCTTTCATCGGCGGCCGCTTGGGTGCGGTATAGAGCAACTTTGTTGTAGTGCCGTGTCAATCCTCATGTCTAGTTAATGCTTCTCCAACAAGTGACGTTAGGATTCTTCGTTTAACAGTAGGTCCCGTTAAGTGACTCTAAAAATGTGTTAACTTAAATAATTGCATAAATTCTCTTATATTCAAAATAAGTTAAGTAAAAAGAATTCCGTGGTTAATCAGCTAATATAATTATGTTTACAGAGGAAAAGAAAAGACTACGTAGAATAAAAGACAAAGCGGGAGATCCCAGACGACGGGACATAATTAGGGCCGACATTTGCAGTCCAGATCTCCGGACAAGACATGTAGAAACTTTACTACAGGGCAAGCGAGTCAATAGTACAACGCTTGAATGCCATCACTGCCAGAAAGACTTGATAATTGTTAGGCAGTAATGATCTCAGGCGACTTAGGGAAACATAATCTTCTTTTGGATTCAATTCTGTTAATAACAAGACAACGACCATATCTTTCGATGACTGATGTCCTGCTAAGGGATCAATTCCTGAAAATGGGTGCAGATGGAAACAGCTCGGGTTAATTGTATCCGAAGACATAGAACACCACTTGAAAAGCGTCGGGCTTCTCGATTGATGACATATTTGGTAGGTTAAACGTCTACTTAGATGAATTTGCCAATTTCTTCGCTGCGAGAAAGATGAAAATTTCGCCACAAAATCATCGGCCATACTGTTTACTGCATAGTCAGCGCAAGTGAAGGAGCAGTTCAATGTGATAGTCGATGGCATACCAATTCCGACCACCAATCACCCCAAGGTCCTTGGTGTCACATTTGAAAGCCTTCTCAGATTCAACGCGCACACCACAGCTATGTAACAAGATGAGAAGTAAGAACAAGGTTCTCAAGTCGCTAGCCGGCAACACATGAGGAACCGACAAAAAACATTGTTGACCTCTTACGAAGCGGTCTGTTGTAAACTATGCATCTCCAGTGTGGTCACCGAATGTGAGCGAGATGCAGTGGAAGAACCTGCAGACATGACAAAATGCCATCCTGAGAACTGCGACAGGGTGCCTCCTCATGTCGTCTGTGGATCACGTACATGAGGAGACGAAGGTCATACCCGTGCGCCAACACAGTTTCCTTCTGTCGAAGCAGTACCTGCTTGGATGTTACTGGTCCAATCATCCCAACCACCATCTTATGGATATGCTCCCACCCCCCAGGCAGGTCAGGAAAGACCTTCATGATCTAGAGCGCGAGGTCCAACGATACAAGAGAGAGCGTCTAGATCAAAGAGCATTTCAGGCAGACTTAGCGGACATTCACTCAAACGCAGTCGTCGAAGCCGAGAATACCTATAGAGTGAATGTCGTGCCCGTAGAACACCCTCCATCAGTGGGTTCGGAGGACGAGGTATTATCGCGGCAGACAGTTGTTGTAATTGCCCAACTAAGATCAGGCTGGTATAGCCGCTTCCATTCGTACTGGGCAAGATTTGGTGGCAATAGGTCGAATACCCGTCCCGCTTGCAACCAGGAACCACACGACACACTACACCTGTTCAACTGCCCTGCCAAGTAACTTCGCTGTAGTGTCGAGTCAGTCATTTCTTTCATCGGATGCCGCTTCGGTGTGGTAGAGACCAACTTCAATCGGCATAACTAGTAAAAGCAACTCCAACAGTTGATGTTCAGATTCCCAGGACCCTTTGGACCCACCCAGTGGAAGTAGCCACCTTCCTTGGCCTGGAAACAAACACAGCTGGAAATATTACACAAGGCAAACCAATTAACACCTAATGGAAAACAAGACACATATACTGCTACAACAACAACAACAAACATTGAAACGATGCCTGCTGCGTCAGGCATTATGTTAAAGGTAACACTGTAACCATTGTTCGACAGCTATTGCGACGACTTACTTTTGTAAAGTCATAAAGTTTTTATAGAAATCTAAGTAGAAATATGTGATTTTCTCCGATACGGGACAGTTAGCATCTTCGCCAGCTCCTATATGCTGATGACATACATGTTGCAGCTTCAAGTGCATGTGCGAATGCGGTAAACTTTAGGCTGTACTGCTTTCTATAAGTATTATCAAGATACTTCTGTAATTGAAGGCTCAATCTAAAAATTGCTAAGTGCAAATGTCCAATAGTTAACACATGTGTTCGCCGGTTTGAGGGTCCTCATTTTAACCATGAGAATAAGGGATCATGCAGTATCCACTAGAGATCGATTCAAATGCCTGGATGATATCTCCGTATTTTAACTAACTTGGAAGGTATTTTTGCTACATAACTCAAAGTAATGAGATGTGTACGCGGACTGGATGTATTTCTTGTGAAGAATGTATAGAGTTTTGTAGACATATGTTCTACTTTGGACGATTCCATAGTTGAAATTCTTTAAAACCCATCAATCACCATAAGAAAGTAGGAGTTTTGGACCTTTATATTATTTTTTCGATGCAAAAAACGAACGGTTGTTTTAAATAGCAGGAAATGTTAGTGTTTATATAAGTTATATATCGCTACAGAATAATCCCCATATAAAGTATCGCACAAATCACAAATTTACAAAACAATAAAAACAAACTATAAAATTTAAACAACAAACCAGCACAAAATATATGGCAAATGCCTAATGACATAATATTAAAACATTCATATTGTGGTACATTATGAATGTTTTAATACATTTACATTCTTAATATCTAAAAACCATAACCCATTCCTACCAAAAATCCCTACAATTTACAAATTAAACATATTTTTCCCTTCACTCAAATATTTATTCATAAACTAATTGATATCAATAACAACATCTATTTAAATTTGAATAACAACCACTTTGCAAAGGACTCCAATTACCAGCTAAAGCCACCATCATCTATCTTAGATATTTTAGAACAATTATGCAAATAACATCCCTATTAAACGACAATTACCCCGGAGAACTTATTCATGATTTCATTTCAATGATAACAAAAATAAACAATGCATAGAAGAAAATGTCAATCATTAGCAAGAAAAGCGAAAATTTCCAACACAATCTGAGGGCGGCTACGAGCCTGTTGGAAAAGTGACCTGATTAGAAACGCACAAAATGAAAAAAATACAAAAGCTGTGAGATGAAACTAGAAATGTAAAGCGAATATATACACCCTTCTCATGTTTTTAACATAAACAGCTAAGGAAAATGCAACCCCCTATAGTACGATAGTAATAAAATATTCAACAAGGACAGACTACAAAAATCACCACTTTTATGCTTATTATAAAATCATGAATAGCAGTTTATGAACGAAAAGCGTACCATCTAGTGAAAATGTATGGTATATGTAAGAGAAGATGAAATTTATAATACGGCATAGAATAAAATATGATATTTAAACAAAATGCCAATGGTATAAAATAAGAGTCATCATTAAATACAATTTTTAGGCAACAGATGGATAATAAGAATATACTTATATGATTATTGCCGCCCAATATCCCACGATACTGAATTTTCTATTTTGGCCTGAACTATGCTACAGTGATCCGGTAGTCAATATCCGGGGGTAACCAGTTTAGGATCGTTAACAGTGCCTTAGTTGGAGTAGTTCTAAGTGATGGTGTTATTATAATGCGTTCGAATTTCAGTCTTTGGTACGCCTTATCTAGCCCCGGCCGATTGCCCTTTTGCAGCAGTATAGGACCGTTGCCGCTTTGCTAATTCTGGTCTGAGTGTTAAGATTCCAATTCAGTTTACTATCTAATATTAACCCAAGGTATTTGGTACTAACAGACAGTGAAAGCACGACCCCATTTAATCAGGGTTTTGTAATTTGAAGAATTTTGTACTTCCGTTCCGTTTTCCTTGGGTTTACACCCAGTCCACAGTTATGACAGCATTTGAACAGAAGTTTCAAAGCAGATTCCAGAAGCTCAGAGAGTAGTTAAGGATCCTTGCCGGTAACTATTATTGCCACGTCATCCGCATATGCGACGGTTATGCAGGACGGTTTCCATCGACGTTTTTTCCATCCCTCAATATCTAGGAAGAGTGTACTCCTTATATTTCAGGGATCTTTCAATGAGACTGGTTATCGAATGTAAAGCAGTTTCTGTGGATTTGCCCTGGATAGGACTTCCGGTTTAAGAGAGGATCTGATATATGCATCAATTATTCTTTCGATATTTTTAAGTAAGAAGGAAGATATGCTAATTGGTCTTAAATCTATGGCTTTAGTGTAAGATGCCTTACCTCCATTTGGGATAAATACAATTTTGTAGGTTGCCATCTCGTTGACAGCCTTTGAAAATTGGCAGAAGCCAGGGCATCAATACTTCGATGTTCTTTTGTAGATCCACGGGTCCGGGTGATTTCAAAGAGTGGAAACTTTTGATAACCCATTGAACTCGATGTTCAGTAGTCGGTATGTCGGAAATATTAAAGTTATAGCTAACCGAGTTTGCCATACACTGTTAATCACTTTCCCGACAACCTGGGAAGTGAGCTTCAATCAGCACCTCCAGAGTTTCGAGGCTGTTGGTGGTCCATCTACCATCTGGTCTTTGTAGGTATGATGGCTGACGTTCGGTTTCGTCATTAAAATATAAATCCCGTTAAACTATAAGTCTAAAAAAAGCAGGGTATTTGCTTACTCAAATGTAAGAGAATCTTACATATTAAGTTAATGGTTTGAGAAAAAAAAACTTAATCGACACGATTTTCAATTCAAAAAAAGAACCATCTTCCTTTTATTTTGTTGTTGGGGTCTCATTTGTTATGAGGAAAAGTGTAACGCATTAAAGGAGTAAATTTAGACCGCAAGTATCCAAAGACGAAATTCGATTCAGGACTTTCTAAGACGATTGAGGTACAACCGTCTGCCTTGTCGGCTGGCTGGCGGGTAGACACGATAGCTTGAGTAAAACTTCCCTGAGCTTGTGAAAATTCTATGTCTTAAAATCTCTTAATCACTGAATTATACTCAGAGACCATCAACATTAATCAGATGTCAAAACTTTAACTATGGCCCTATGGTCGGCAATGTACGCCATTCCACAAACAATCCCACATTTTACGTAATTTTACTAACATCTTATCAGATACTTTAATTGTTTCATTCCTTAAGAAGTAATTTTCTGCTTGTTGGTTGTGATACCACTCACATCTTCCCATCCACCTTTGACCTCATTTGAATATTGTTGCCTCGTGTTATTCAAGATAGTCCTGTCACAAAACGAAATTACCTAATTGCCTTTTTAATAATTTAATCAGTGTCGTAGTAGAAGAAACCAGATGCTATTCTCTTCCAAAGTAGATAAAAACAGAAAAGCCATTAGACGCCATATAAATTGAACAATAGAAATATTTGAATCTACTTGAAGCAATGTCGCTTTGATGCTACAATGTCACATTGTCCAAAGAAGTAAACAGTGTCAACTACACTCGAAATTCAATACACAAATGGGAATTCCCTGAATGCCCAAAAATTGGAGGTAATCATTTTACAAAGAGCCCAACAATGCAATGTCA